>JABUQX010103901.1:0-25309 GCA_015478945.1 Trachelipus rathkii
CCACTATCGCAAGTCCGCCAGTCGCACTACTGATCTCCCGCTAATAAATTTGTGCGCTTCACAAAAGATTTTAATATTAAATACTAATACGTATATATCCTTACAAAAAATTTATTTATAATATTTAACTGACAATTGAATGAATATTTACAAATCTCAAGATTTTCCACTTCTCTGCCTTAATGTCGTCTTCCAAGGACAGAGTATCCATATTAACCTTCTTCAAAAGTTGGTAGATAATTAAAAGAGTTAAGGCTACACTCTTTGAACTAACTCCAATAATCCTCACAGACTACTAAAATATTCGCTCTACCGCAGAAAGAACTAGGGAGAGGTGTAATTATATTTATGAAACAAGTTCAACAAATTCTGCCTATGCCTAAAAAGGATAAGATGTCCTTGGTGAGAGAGAGAGGATAGCTGGTGTTTAGTTCACTCCAGCAGTTCCTTGCTAATTGAGGTCCTCACCTAAATCAATTTACTGCCTCCCTTCTGAAAATATTTTGACGCACACCCTGGTCCACCCATAAAAGGTCTATTTCGTCCAAGACTTTAGTAGAATCATGAAAGCTTCGACATCCTGCAGAGTCGATGCTAATGCTACGTAACAGCTCGGTAGCTATATATATATATATATCTTTCCTACTATATTTACTTATCTATATATATATATATATATAATGTTAATCAGTTCTAGTGATCACTACATATATACTGCACTCATTATATTATTACCTCATATCAAATACTATTAATATAATATATATATATAATTAGCCTTAATAATATATATACTATATACATATATTATATATTAATATATATAATATATATATTATATATATAATATATTATAATACTAAATATTATATATTATATTATATAAAATACTTATTATATATATATTATATGTATATATATATATTATATATATCAATATATATATATAAAGTATTAATATAATAATATTATATATTACTATATAAATATTTATATGAGGACATATAAAATAGAATAGAATAATATATATATATATATATATATAGTATAGAAATATATCATAATAACTATACTCAATTGGTAAACTACTTGAGACGTAGCGTTCTTTATTATGAATTTAAGTTTTCCCTTGGTGTAAATGAAGGAGATTTCAAATAATATTACAGTCGGGGTGGGGATTGTTTAATATGGAGAGGATAAAATCAGGTTAATTTATATCCAATTATAAAGCGAAATGTAGAATATAAACATTCTGAGGTGTCTGTCATTTGACGGGAACACCAAGAATGAGACAGACACTCGAATAGTCTAATATTTCTACATTATGTTATTAAAAATTGGAATAAATTAACTTGATTTTATCTCTCCAATATTAACATCCCCCACCCGTAAAATGATTGAAAACTTCCTTCATTTACACCAAGAGAGAGCCTACTATGCTATATAGTATATATATATAATAATAATATCACTATGAGTAATATATATATATATATATATAATATGAGTATATAATACTACATATATATATATATATAATATATGTATATTATTAACTATATATATAGTATATATATTATATATATATATGGGTTTTACACAGAATTGAATTAGATATTGCATATAGTTATTATATATAATATAATTAATTAAAGTTATAGATGAGGGTAATAGCCATCCAGTCTATAAAATCATTTAAATGTTATTTATATATGGTACCTTTAAGGAGGTTGGATTAAATTTTTTGAAAGTTTAATTATTAAAAAAACAATAAGTTTTTTGACTAAAAATATAATTAGTTATAAATTCTTAAAATAAAAATTATATTTCTTTATTATAACCAATAAGAATTCCTTAATAAATAAACTATATTTCATTTTTAAAAAAGGTGCGGAACAAAAGAGCGGAAACTTTTTTTGATCGCGCACGTGCAAGTCCGCTAATTTCCTGACGACTCCGCACCTCCGCTAGTCCGCACCTATTCTGGTAGTCCGCTCGGAGCGGACTAGCCGACTAGCGACTAGCGACTAGCGACTAGCGGACTAAAGAGCGGAAGTGCCCACCTCTGATATATATATATATAATGCAGGACATACTAAATATATCTCAAATAATATATATATATATATAATATTTATTAAAGTGGGATATAAAATTACCATGCTTATTATAATATATTCGATGGATATTTAGTACTTTTCCGGGTATTATTATTAAGTGGCCCCTTCTTCTTTATGTACTTAGTTTTGAGATATTATTGGGGTTACTGATACCCATTCTCGTATACTATCTGTAATTTGTTTATTTTGTGTGCGATTATAATCTTGAGCTCCGACTCTATGTATACGAGCACTGAGATGCTGTCTCATAGTATTGATCTCCTGACGCCACCTTAATAGACTCATATGTACATTTACATAATATATATTACTATATATACATTATATATTTATTAAAATATTAGGAGGATAATAATGAAGTCTTCGATGACATACTAGTTGATCTGTTTATAATAATTATGAGGGTACAGTATATTTAATCAATACATCAGTTGCTATAGTTCTTTTATATGGGGTTAAGGTGAATCATAATAGTAATGCTGAGAGATATTCTTATATATATATTAATGAGGAGTCAAGTAATAATAATCAATCATAATAATAATATTAATCATAATAATAATATAATAATAATAATAATAATAGAATAATAATATCACATAATAAATAATATAATAATAATCAAGTAACTTCATGAAACTTTAAATAAATTATGATATAGATATTATTCATATGTTCATAATAAAAATCATTAGAGAGTAACTGAAACCAGAATCAATTGATTATTGATCTATTTTTATAAATTGAGCTATGTTCCGGAGGAAGATCAAAAAGTAGAACACAAATGATTCAAAATATGTTGGATAATCAGTAATATGCTTATATTCTCTATATAATGATATGGAGATGTCAATGTTGAGATACGGAGGACTCAGTCTATACATGTAATTTAATACAGTATTATATCATGTTTATATTTCTTACACGTAAAGAAGTACATGCTAGTTTTCCAAATTGCTATTTGTTCTTAAATGCAATCGCCAAATACATTGGGAGATATATATATTATATATTATAAATATATATATATAATTAAATATTAAATTTATATATATATAATTTAATAATAGTACTAATATTAAATAAACTATATATAATATATAATCACATCACATAACATAATATACAACTAAATATACGTAATATAATAATTAGATTCACTGTTATAATATAAGTAATATCTAGACATATATATTATATATTTAAATCTATATAAATATATATAATAATAATAATAAGAAGTAATAATAACCAAATTACAAATATATAATGTATATAGTAGTTAAAGAAAAGATATATAATACATATTCAATACTACTATATATACTATGTGAAATCACAGACTCAGTCTTAAATAATAAATACCATAATATATATTAATATTTATATAAGAATTGTCTAGTATAATATAATAGTAATAATATCATATTATATATATTACTATAAATAAACTGTAATAATCACTATATATATATATATATATATATAAATATTAATATGATATATTAATATATATATATATATATATATATTTTAATTATTATTATAATATAGGTATTTTTAATACCACAGATCATTCTTGACGCGTAACTCGAATGGATTTGATACTATTTCGGAGTCTTTTAAAAATATTAAGGACCCTTCTTTAATGTTTAGCTTAGTTTATGGATTTGGGTTTACGTATAACCCCCTAATATTAACATCTTCTTCATAATTATGGGGTATCATTTAGAGATAATACTCACCCCAAGTTTTAGATGGTTTTTATATTATATGAGGTACAATACCTGACCTACTTATACTATTCTTTGTTCTTATTTTTTTTTCTCAAATTTTACATTTTTTTAAATAATTGGTGATCTTCGAGTGACATACCTTATTTTTATGTCTGTTTTTTGATATAATTTTGAGTGGTACATCAGTTACCCCAGATTCGCATGTATCTTTATATTTCTGTTCTTTGTGATTATGTTTATGTTTCTTGAGTTTCTATATTAATTTTGAGGGGTTAGGTATGACGCTAGATTCCTAGTGTGGATTACTCTTATTATATTCGGGTTATTCACTAAGTACCTCCAGCTGATTTGATTCTATAGTTATGTCAAGTGGATTTTACTTAGTGTACTTTAAACTTATATTGGAGGGTTACCTACTTGACACTTCACCTAATTGATTTGTTTTACTTATGATAATATGGGGTCGACGTAACCCAGTTGCTATTGTATTACTCTTATAATATAGTGAGTCACGTTAACCCAGTTGCATTTTTTATATTATATATGGGTTACATAAGTGAATCCCATGTTACTTGTCTTATTTACATATGAGTCAGTTTTCTTTTTCATATGTTTGTTATCTAAGTACTGTGACACTTAAGTTGGCTTTGTTCTTAAAATAGTCATATCCATGTACAATTGGAGTATAATAGTATTATAATATATATATTATTCTATATATATATATTATATAATACTAAAGGTATATATATATTATATATATAATTAATATATAATTAATATATATATATATATACTATATTAAATATATATAAATATATATATTTTATATATAATACTATAAATATATATATATACTAATATATATGAGAGTTAGTTTATTAAATATTACTTATTAAACTAATATATATATATGTATGAGTAGTACGGCTTCATAGTCCGTTTTAATATAGGGTGCGGCCACTGCGGCTCTAAACCACTTCGATGAGATTTATTAGTACTTTTGCGGGGTCTTTCAAATATTAGGCCTCTTCTGTTGCTTGTTCTTGATATTGGGGTTACGTAACCCATTTACATATTCTTCATTATTAGGGTTATTTGACAACAGTTGATGTTCTTTATATTGAGGTCCCCTGACCCCAGCAGTTTTGTTCTTTATTTTTTCATTTTCTTGTTTTATATTGGGGTTCGTGACCTAGTTGTCTGGTGTTCTATATTGGGGCACGTTACCCAGTTGCTGTGTTCTTTATATTTCGGGGTTAGGTGAACCTAGTTGCTGGTTCTTTATATTGGGTTAAGTGACCCCAGCTGATTTTTCTTTATATCTCAGTTTCTTGTTCTTCAAAATTTTGTACCAAATTACCTAACCCCAGTGGTTTGTTCTTTATAATAGGGTCCGTACCCCAGTTGCTTGTTCTTTATAATGGGGTCACGTAACCCCCCAGAAGATTATATCTTTATATTTTAGGGGGTCACGATGAACCAGTTACTTGCTTTTAATATTGTAGTGTCTCTCTTTCTTACGTTGAGTTATCGCAACGTGAACTAGTTTTGCTTGTCTTAAATGGGAGTTGGACCAGAATACATTGGGAGATATATATATATTAGTTGTATATATAATAATTAAGATATTAATATATATACATATGAAATTATTTTATTGTTATTTTATATATAGTTTAATATAATATAATATATATAATAGTGATATATAATATTATTTATATATATATATATATATACTATAGAGTTTATATATATAAATCTTTTTTTTAATCAATTATAAATTATTTTAATATAAATTAGATAATATACTAATTTACTAATATTATAAAAATAATATATAACATATATGGTAATATTATCATTATATTTATTATATTCACTATACTATATATATAATATAATATACTGATCACTATATATATAAATTATGTGCTAGATTATAACGTATATATATAATTATATATACATATTATTTAGATATATTTTAATTATATAATAAAATATATACTTAATTATAATAATTAATCAATATATATATATTCAGCATATGTCTTAATATAATTTTTATAAGTGGCCACTTGCTATATACTTCGTGAGTGGAATTTAGCTAGCGTATTTCGAGGCTCCTTTAAATTTAAGCTTTATTACTCATGTTCTTGTTCTTAGATTTGGGGTTCGCCATATTATAATCTACATAATGACATATTTCCTTTCAATATTGGGAAAAAAAAGACAAATTTGGTTATTCTGACACTCAGATATTCGAAGGTAATTTATTATGTTAATCACTTGACCACAAAGCTCTTTATTTATTTTATTTTTTTTCTTCGAGTTTTTAAATAATGTGTCTCGTGAACCACTATTGTCTGTTTCTATATTGGGGTCACAGTTACCCTTCCGTTTGCTTTTCTATTATTAATATTGGGGTTTTTAGGTTGACCGACTAGTCCTGCCTGGTTAGTCTTTAAATGGGGTCTTCGTGGTCAAAGTGACCCTAGTTGATTGATTTCTTTATTTCATTAGGTCAGCTCTTTTCTTGTTCCTTCTAACATTGGGGTCACTGACCCCATTGTTTTGTTTTTATATGGGGGTCACGATAACCCCAGTTGCTTGTTTCTTTATAAGGGGTCACGTAACCCAGTTGCTTGTGTAATTTATATGGGGTTCAAGTGAACCCAGTATATCAGGTTGCTTTACATATTGTCAGCTTATCTTCATTTTTCTTTAGCGTTGTTGCATCAATACGTACCACTTAGTTATCTTGTGTGTGAGTAGCCAGTTTCGTGCAATAGATTAACATTGTGATAATTATATTATAGCACTTGATGAGATAAGTTTATATTACTCATAATAATAAATTTTATAAATAGTTTAATATTTCAAATTTATTTACAGAGGTATATGCTCCAGAGTTGCTATATTTGTCCATGTAATGTCCTTTATATATCTTATTATTATTCACTCATTGTATTATATAATATTAGAGAAAGTTACAGTAGCGATCACATCTCTATATAAACTAATAAGTTCAGTTTTAATTACGTTAGCATTTTACGCATACTAAAGGTGGAGAGCTTGCTGCTCGATGGCTTATTTTTTTTTATTGCTTTTTCGGGTCATGATTATAAAAATAGGCTTCTTCGTTGGCATTATGTTCTTGAGATATTTGGGGTTACGTAATACCCATTTAACATTAATTCTTCATATTGGGTTATGTGAACCCCAGATTGAATAGGTGTATCATTTATTTGAGATCCGACCTGACCCTAGCTACTTTGTTTCTTTATTTTTTCATCTTCTTGTTTTTTATATTGGGGTCTCTCGTGATTTTCTCATATAATATAATATATATATATATATATATTAAGTTGTTACTTGATTTTCTATATTGGGGTTTACACGTTACCTAGTACAATTTAATGTCTATTAGGATCTCTTTATAATTATTGTATTCTTTAGTTAGTTTGTTATCATTAGTTCCTAATATTATAGGGTGATTATAGGGTGCCCCTCAAGTTGGTCTAGGTATTCTTTATAATTAGGGTCAATACGGTTATACCCTAATATGATATGTATATTGTTCTTTATAATTGTGTTATTATCTATATTTATGAGTTCTCATTTATAAGATGTAGCTAAGCCAGAGGGAGGGAGATGCACTGAGAGGAGTAAGAAGACGAGAGAGAGCAGAGAGAGAGATCCTGTAAATCCTTAGATATAGGCAGGTGCAAATTCTTGACGTTTTTCGATAATTTGTTTATGAAAATGTTTTGACACCTTCTACAAACAATATTATTATTATAGCCTTTGATGGGGGCTAGCCTTTGATGAATTGCTGACTTGTGCTAATCGCACTTATTATATAAAAATATAAAAAAGTCCTATAAATTTTGTATGCGAGCGACATTTACACACTAAATATAAAAATTAGGTAATAGTCCGTTTGAGGATAATCCTATCAGATTAAGCTTCGACTATTTATAGTAAAAGGATACTATTGTGATTTACTATTTCATATTTTCGCGATCTAAGAGATCATATATCTGCATCTCTTTTAAGGTTGACATGTGGAACTGTGTTCTCGTATCAATTGTCGTCATAGCGTAAATCTGATTCCCATTTTATATACCGACATTACGCAAAATAAAAGAGTTGGAACGTAGGCATATGTGTGATTATGTTTTAAGGGTATCACAAATTATTTATTAGATTGTCTTATATATATATTATGATAACTATATATAAATATATATATATATACTCATGATATTTTATTATTAGTATTCTATATTTATACTAAATATTAGTCAAGTAATTTGCCAGTATATATACATTGTAGGATATATAATATATGATATATTATATATATAATATATAATATATAATATTATTATATATATATATATATATATATATATATTAACTAAATTATATTATATATAATTTATATTAAATATATTAATATATTTGAAACACACAATAAATACTAAATTTTAATGCAGATGATTATTTACGTAATATTATAAACCTATAATACTTTATTCCTATAAATTTATCTAATGTATGAACATCTTGTCATGTAATACCTTTTTAATTTGGTTAAATTATATAGTGATAGCTAAAGTATATTCTTACCAACATCTTGGTGATTCGATGTTAAATATTAGTAGTATATTACAACTATCATTATTTCATACTATATTTTTATAAATTTTAATCATAACAAATGAATTATATTAATTATCTAATCATAATCGAGTTCCACATTTGAAAATTCTTAGTTATTTTATTTTTTTTATATCAAAATTGGTACGTATATTATAAACTATTATATAACAACTTACTAATAAAAATTATATAAAATAAATAGGTTTAAAATAGAGAAAATATATTTAAAACAGTACCATAAAAAATTCTCATAAGTTTTTTATAATTAGGTATCTCTTCCTATAAATTTCAGCCTTTACTGGAATTTATATTATATCGTATATATCGTAATTTAATATTTTTATTCGATAAATTCGAAATATATTAATATATATAAATTAATATATATACTATATATATAATATATATATATATTATATAGTATATATATATATTTATATATATATATTTTAATATATATATAAAGAACTACTGGTTTAAAATAATTTTGCTTCAGTTATTATTAATTATAAATTTATTTTGTGTAATAAATTATTATGCATGTCTGGCAACATTTTAGTATGTTTCACATTTTCAACTACACATTATTTACAGCGTATCTTTTCTCAAACATGGAAAGGTGGATAGGTCGTGTCGCATTGGTTACCGGGGCTAGTGTCGGAATTGGGGCTGCAATTTGTGAAGCTCTCGTTCAGTCAGGGTTAAAAGTTGTTGGGGCTGCGAGAGGAGTAGAAAAAGTACAGGTAATTAGGATATCTTCACTATCTTCACTTCATATCTTCTATCTATCTCTTCACTAGAAAGAGATGTTTTATATATAATTCAGAAAGGAACGGATTTGGTTTGGTGATTAGGAATCATTTCCTTTGATACACATTTTAATTGCTTCATATATATATTATACTAATACATTAGAATACAGAATTCACATTCATTTAAATATTGGAAGATGATTAGCAAACAGGGATAAAGATCTTTCATTAAAAATAACGGCCTTTTTGAACCAAGTTCCCCTTTTAATTTCAAGGCAATTAAATTTATTACTATAACATACAGATTACTAATATTTTTGGGCTCATATTAAGCGATTAATATTAATAAAATAAATTTCATCTTTCAGCTCCTCGAATCTGTAAGGATGCAAAGATCCCTCTATACGATAAAATGGACTAACAACAAGAAACAGACAACGTAAATCTTTTGACAAAGTTGAAATAATTTGGGGAGTTATATAGTGCAAAATTCACGCTGGGCCTTTCAAACGGCAAAAAAGTTAACTAGGGTAAACTCGTTCTCGACATTTTAAGAAAGACAGTTAGGTTAGGTTGTTAGGTAGGTTGTTAGGTTAGGTTAGGTTAAGTTTTGTTAGTTAGAGAGCTTTATAAAACAATTTTATGTTTAATTAAAAGTAATTTTCATTTGATATGGCATCCATTCTTCCGATTTTCCTGCCATGAGTCATCTTTAAATTACAGTCCACAGAAAAGAATTCTCAAGTCTTTGTAAATTAATAAAAATTAGTTTTAAAATAGCTTCTAAAATATAGTGAAATTTAACTGCGCAGATATCGAAAATTTCAACTATACGGTTTTTTAAACATTTTAGGTACACAGATAAGGAAATGCACAAATTTGACGGATGTAACATTAATCTGCCTTGTCTATGCCACAATTGGGCAATGCTCCATGGAGAGAAGATAATGTGAAATGCACATCATTAATTTTGTAGGATAAGTTCAGGTGGTATTCGAGAGATTCTATTATAATAAATCTATAATTAATAATAATCATAATAATAAAATAATAATTAATTAAATAATAATATAATAAGAATAATATATAATTATAATTGAGATAGTTATAAAAAAAAAAAAAAAAAGATAAAAATAATGTTAGCATATGAGACTTAAATGCTAAATAACCTGTCTTGACATAGTTCACTTATAAGAGCTATTATATATATAATCTAGTAGTATAATAGTATCGATATATATAAGTATACATGCGCGTACTAAAGTCATAGGGCCACGCAAAGTGGAAATGGGCCCCCTTGGACAAATATTATATACTATAATATAGAAATTATAATTATAATAATATATAATCATATATTATATATATATTATATATATAGATCATAATATATAATATATTTATATATATGATATATAATAATATATTATATTATATATAATAATGGAATATTATAAAGTGGTTGACTCAGGGATACGAAAATCAATAATTTAACTGTATCGTTATTAATAATTTGAGGTAAATACATAAATTTGGTAACCTAACCTAAACCTACCAACCTAACGCTACTACAAACTAATCATAACAAACTAACCTAAATAACTAACCTATTATAACGAAGCAACCACTATAAATAGTATATAGTATATGTATATATATATATATATATAATATATATATATATATTATATATAATATAGTATATTATATAATAATATATATAATATATCTAGTTATCTAAGATATAGAAGTATATATACGGCTTATGCTGTAGTCAGATTAGTACTGCCTCTTAATGAAATAAATTCAGATCTGCACAAAAAAGTATGAGCATTTTTGGAAAGAGAGATGTAAATAATGGTAAAATGTTCTTAAAAGGGAAATTCATGTATTAAAGACTTTCACTTTGGTAACAAAAATTTCATCAAATGCCCAAAAACATCTTTTACTTCTGCTGTCCAAAGTATTTATTACTATTTTTACTTAATAATCAATTTATTTCACCTATGTAGATCAATTCACATCAATAAAGCTTCCATATTGTCACTTGAACATAGAATATATAGTGCTATATGATTGTTTATATATATCCATGTTAATATATATATATATATTTATGTGTATAATATATACGTAGTTATATTTATCTGTATACCTAACCACAACAAATTTAATATTATTATAAAAACTATTAAAATTATATATTGTAAATTGAAGTACAAGGACTCTTAACATTTTCACGTCCGCCTAGGCAAAAAAATTCACAGAAGCATTACAAATATATTATTTATAGTTTATATAATATGATATAATTTAATGTAATATATTATATTATATATAGTAGTTATAATATTAATATATATATATTATATTATATAATATAGTCTTATATTTTCTTTTTGATGTCCGTTGTCTGCGCGTTCTGCACCTAGGGCCACCCCAATTCGCCACCTCGAATCTGCGCCCTAGGCCACTTGCTATTTGCTAGCGGTTAGAGGCCCTGTTATATATATCTATTATATAATAAATATGTATTGTTACAGTATATACTGGTAAACTATATATAAATATATTATATTATATAGTATATAATATATATAATAAAGAGAACATATATAATAAGCAATGTTAACCTTACCAAAACCGTGGGAAATGAGCCTGCACTTCTTCCAGTAGGAAAGAATATAAATAGTTTACCAAAAATGTTGACTCATTGCCATTGAATTTATAACTCTTGGCATCTTCTCGCTGTTTTCCATTTTCAAATGCTGCTATATTCGGATCTTTAGCTTGTTTGTGCCATAATTGTTCATTAAAAAATTTTTATAACTTGAGCTTGAAACGACTTTCAGGCTGTTGCGATGATCCGGCAACGTCAAATACAAACAGAATCTGATGTACACAAAGTCTGTTAAGCTACTTGCCACAAGTCACTGTTTCCTACGAATAAAGTTGCTAACATCTCTACAAAAAAGTTTATTTTCATGTTTTCACTTCTGTAGTCATTAATGCTTGAAGGTGATTAATTGTCATAACCGAAAGATAAATCTAAATAGTATTTTTCTACCAGTGTAGCCTCTTCTTGCAACTTTTCATTTCGTGGCCCAGCTATTGCTGCAGGAGAAAGATAACTCAATAAGATGAAATGGGAAGGATAGATTGAAGTTATGTTCATTAATATATCTTTCTAAAACCTGTATCTAGAAGGCTTTCAATGCGTCTTCAATTCTTCATAAGATACTTCAAAAACTCTTAAAAAAATTTTAATGCGTATTACATTGGAAGTAAATTTTTACTCAATGTTCAATGATGGGCTACTCGGAGTTTCTCTTTCACACCAATCTCAATTGTCTAAGCTCACATGAGTTGATTTTTGCTTGTGCAATAGGTAAAGCATGGCTTCGAAAGATGTATTTGGACTTTGCAGTTTTGAGACAGACATTGATGCTTTCCCCATACTTTACACCGAACACAAGACCAGAGAATAAAACTCAAAATTTTATAAATGCTATCCTGAGACTAAGGCTTTTGTCTTCTTGACTTCATTACTCATAATATCACTCTGAGATAAGAAATGCGGACATAAGCATTGAAATTGTTTTTATGCTAGTAAGGATCATACTTGGTATGACCACTAGTTGACACGATTATTTATAGGTGTGCTCTTGTGATGCATTCATTCTTTGTTGAATACTGTTTACTTGGCACCATGAGCTGACTAGAAACTGAAATACAACAACATACTCTTTCATTTGACATAAATTTGAAGAGCCATTAATTTCTTTTACCGAATATGAAGGATAATTTAAATATCGACTGCACAATGAATGTATTCTGCATTTGGACATTTCTTATATGCGAGCCTGAAGTCTGATATTTCCCTCGCTATTGCTCCCATCATAGCCTTGACTCTGCATTTTCTAATAATCGTTTTTGTTATCTAATAACTTATTATGATTGTTTTTATTCAAAGATTTCGCACTGTTCTTCTTTGTTGAAAAACCAACAAATTCTTTTCTTCAGGGGAGATGAGATATTTCTTAAGGGCATGCGCGCCAATTTTAACACTCCGCTTTAAAAAGGACATAAATCTCGGAATTTCAGTGCCGATTCTGACAACCGCTAAGAATGTCACGAAACTGTGCTTTTTGCCCTCTAAAAAGTTTGTTTCGGGTGTTTTCCTGTGACTGTAGTCATTTTTTTTAATGTTCAATTTTTTTCAAAACCTATGTTGTCAAGAGTAGGTATCAAACATCCATAATTTTTCGAAATTACGTCAAACTTGAAATATGCATAAACGTCATTCCTACAATAAGTCAACAGAGATTTTGCGATCTTTTGAATTTTGTTGCCAGCGTATGTTCAAGATACAAACATCCTTTTTTGATTTGAAATAAAAAGTTGCAGATAGTTTTTCCTGTCGGGCGAAATGGTGAATTTTTCAAGGCAATGGTCCGGGGAATGGTAATTTTTACGCAGATAATTTCTTGTATAGTTGCATATTTATCAATTTCTTGAACAAATTAAAAAAAAAAAAAATAATTTTTCAAAAAATTCTTTGAGTATACAACAAATATCTAAGTAAAAAAGATCATCTCGCCCGACTATAAGCCCTGAAAATTTGATGTTGCTCGGATGAGTGAAAAAAAATATAGTCATTTTTAACTAAAAAATTCAAATGTTTAAAAGTGATATATGGGATATTTTGTTTTTATATCTGTGCCATCAGCACCAGATTTTCAGGGACTGTATAGTCGGGCGAGATGCATCTTTATATAAATAATATAATAATATAATACTATATATATAATAATATAGTATATATATTAATATATATATATAGATTATATATATTATAGATATATGAATTATTGATAATTATATATATAATAATATAAGTATTGTGTCAAAGAGTATTCTTTTCATATCATTATTATTTCGTTTGTGTTGCATCTTCGCATTATGGCCCTTACTCGTGGCCCCGACACCGTCGGTCTGCGGGCCGTTAGTAACGCCCCGTATAATTTTTAGTACATATGATATATTTATTATAATAATAAAAATAATTATATATTATAATAATTTATGTTATAAAAAGCTCTAAATGTCTTTATAGCAGTGTCGGACACAGAGTGAGCCCCGGGTCTCTCCAGGCTAACACGTCAACAAACGTTGCAGGAGAGCCATACAGAAAGATTGAGGCAATAAAGGAAGACTTTGAGTCTCACCATATAACGATATCGGTAGGAATTATAGAAATCACGAACAATTGGCATCAATTTATAGTCATAACATGTAGATATACACATACAGTGGATGCCCACACTCACCTGCAACATTGATAGAGATATTATTTCCAACCGACAGCTAAGCATATCGTTATATCCAATCTACCTAACCTACCTGACAACTTAACATACTAATATATATAACACACATACTTTCTAACCCGTCGACGGTTCTAACGTCTCACCTATGAGCAACATAAGCATTCTAGGACTGAACATAAACAACGAATTGTCTTGAAGCTCCTCAGTATAACATGAGGTTGTTAAGGGTGACCCAAAGGAAGCTTGGGATTGCTCTAGATTGCGTAATTTTTTGTTTTTGCGCTTAGTTACTAAGGTCTTAATATGGTCTGGATCCGCCCTTTATGGAGTCGGTTCCAATTTCGGGGTGTGTCAGCTAGTGCCCTTCTTGTGATAGGGTTTTGCTAAGTAAGATACATATAATAAGTCCCCACTATCTAACCCTAAGCCTCTTCTCTGCGACGTGACATTGGCGGGCCATCTTTTATTCTATAAGGTATTATGAAACGGCAGGTTCTTTGAATAACTGACCTCGCGTCGCATTCCGTTCCACCACTGGCGTCGTCCACGAACACAAAGGGGCCTGCCCACGAAAATGGTGAGGATATGCGAGAATCCGAGGCTTCGTAGTGGTGTACCGTCCATCTTTTCGGCCACATCTGTTTTGTGGAAACTTCTTGCGTTCAACGTTTTGCCTGCTGTAAGGTTCATACTTTCTTTTATCGCGCACCGAGGGAATTGCTTATCAAGGGATTGAGTGGGTGTTACGTATCCTTTTGTTTTTTGCCTCATAACATTGAAATGGCACATGTCTCAATGAATGGTTGAGTCTATATATTATACTATTTATTATATTTTAAATTAAATAATAAGTTAATATAAACTATTATATATATATATATAATAATAGATATATTAATTATATATAGATCATATAATATGTATAGATCATATAGATAACAGGCAAATGGCAGTCGTGATATTCATAAGAAAAATAACGAGTATAATATATAGATATTAGTAATATAATAAATATATTTTATATAATTAGTATATATACTTTATTTATAATATATAATAATTATGATTATATTATATATAGTAGTAATATTTAATTTGATATAACTTATCTATTGTTTAATAGAAATCTCTAATTATGCTTGAGCGGGGTAGTGGTACGTGCCGCTTCCCTAATTCATATTTTCCTTCATCTCGCCCCACCCACCTCTCATTTCCTTCTATCTCTCGCCACATGCTACCATCCTCACCCTACCTCCTCTTCCGCATTTCCTTTATTCATCTCGCCACATTCTCTCGGTTCCCCCGTCTCTTCTTACCTATCCCCTTCCGCTCCCAAACTCTCCTAACCCACCCTCTGTTTCCCCATTTTCTCAGATGTCCAAAGCCATCTAACTGCCGTTCTCCGCTCTTCCACCAAAACCTTTTTCTCAATCACATCTCGTCACTACACCCTATTCCTAATCCTCCTCTTTTGCTAAACCCAAACATAACCGCTGCTAACCCTTTCATCTCAGCACTGATCAAGCTTCTTCTGAATTGGACAGTAGCATTCAACCCCATGTCCACACCTACATATGTACTGCTGGAAACATAGTTTTTTGCAAACATACGTATCCTAAGTTTAGTGATAATCTCCGCTTTCCATAAGTGCCTCAGACACTCATGCTTCTATTCCTATCTCCTACTTTTCTGTGATTACTCTTTCTTCATCACACTTGTCCTTACCAAATCCAGATCCCTATATCTAAACTTTACTCTTCTCCTTTTTGGCTATTGTAGAATACCCCCTCCCCCTCCACTCTCTCCTCCTCCTCAAAACACTAACACTTACTCTTCCTGGGTTATCACTAAACACTTTGTCACACACCCTCAAATCCTTACAATAAAGCCTCTCATCATTCGCCACTAAGGAGTAGCATCCGCAATAGTTATGTCACTTTTCCCTCTATCAGCCCCATATACATCCATCACCCCTGCTCCCTCGCCGCAGGCAATCCTTGATGCAGGACACTCTCCAAGATAAATTGAAACCACGGTGACATAGCAGCATCCTTCTTACCCTCCTTCTTTACCCAAACTTCTCTCTCCCCTAATACTCTCACCCACATTAGCTTTCTAAAAGGCTCATACATTAATAATTATACCCCTACTCAAATCCTCCAAGCCTTCCATACTTCCCCTCTTCACTCTATATATGCTTTCTCTCCAGAATTCAGAAAACACCCGTACAGTCTTCCTTTCGCTTCTAATAGCCTTACTCACAATAATCATCTCTCATAGGAACTATTTGACCACATGCCCTTCCAGCCTAGAATCTCCTGTTCTTTCCCTCAATCTGCCCACGTGTAATCTCTCACCCGCTCATAGTAATCTCCTACACGTTTTCCTCAAACCAAGACAAATACCTTCTATAATTCCCACCACTCCTCCTATCCCTCCCCTTATACAGAGGAACCAACCAACATCTCCGTCTGATGGAACCCTCTCCCCCCAACTATATAATAACTATAGCAGCCATTCCGCCAGCCCGCTGCTCTCAAGTCTGTAAATATTCCATACTCACACCACAGACCTGTGAACTTCTTTTTTTCCTTTAGTTAACCCTAAAAATTTCAATCCATTGTATCCAAAACCATCCTTGCCCACTTCTCCCCCCACCTCACTATTTAAATCAATCTCTCTCTCCCCTGATCAATAAGTCTGCTAAAATATCCCTCCATCTTTTCTCACCGTATTCCGCCTCCTATCCATTCCCTTCCTACTCCTTAACCCCGCCTAACCTCCATCTCTTCGCCTTTTATTTAATTCTTTGCAAAATATTTGCTCCCCTTACAAAATTATTCCTGTCACTTTTCCACCATTACATAATTTCATTTCTCGCCTGCCACGCGTCTGTGCGACACTGCTAACATTCTACTAGAGTTCCCCAGCTTCCTTCTCTATTGCCCCAGACCAATCCATAAACCCTCTTTTTCTTTCACCACCTTTCACTCCTCTTCCGGTCTTTTCGTGCCCCACCATTCACTTCATCCTTCTACTGCTCCCACCTTTTTATCAATATCTGCGGCCTGCACAAATTGTCACTTAATATCATCCGACCCCCTCCACTACCCCAATCGGTCCTCTCAAAGCGCTCACTTACCTCCATACCTCCATAACCCCTCTAACATTGCATCAGCCTAATGTTTCACCTTTATATTCGTATACTCTCTCTTAATTTACTTTCCTGACGTCGTCTCCCGACTACGCTAATATACAACCTCAAATGGAGCAGATAACCCCTAAGCTGCCTCTGCATACATTTAATCTATAATGTGCCGATCGTCTATTATACAACACAAATCCAATATCAGCCCTCGTCCCCCGTTCTCTCACTTCCATTATATATATGATTTCACTTTTTGAAACCAAGTATTTAGCCATTACCAGTACTTTTCAACACACAATTACAACAGACTTCTCATTATCATCCTTACCTCTACCAAGGGACATATTCTCCGCCAGCCCTCCTCCCACTCCTGCATGTCAAATTCTCCTAAAAACAATTTTAGATTACGCCTCGAAACTTCCCAACATCTATACAACTCACAAAATCTTCTCTCGCCTCCTCTCGCTCCATTTACTGTGCAGACGAGCGCATAAAAACCCATTTAATCCACCAAATTCATTTTACCAAATTATCTCGAACACCTATGGCACATTTAGCTTACCGCCACAATCTTTTCTCATAATTTCCTACGCCTTCCATCGCCCAACTCTCTCGTTCACCCCCGAAATCATACCTTAAATTCCAAGTCCATTCCTTCTAGTCTTCAAGCTTGTTTCAAGTCAATCCTTAGCAATCCACATTTTTCTTCGAACATAAGTCCACTTCTTACATTCAAATACAGTTGAGTCCCTCTCACATCAAAACGCCAACTCGATCTAATACTTGTACCTCATGCATAGCTCTTTACCCCTTACTCCTTTAATCCTGACCGCTTATTACCACTCTACTTTCACTATCCCCGCACGATTCGCTGCAGAGCGTTCCTGACCACCTGAGGCACTTCCCAATACCTCAAGCTCCAAACACCGCTCAAACAACCACACCCTCAAAAAATGCTAATCTATATTTCTAAAAGCTAATTCACATTAGTAATACACTTAAATTACACATTCATGTTTACCGAAATTATACCTTATTATATTCTCCTACGATTGAAAGCACTACCTGCTTCCCACTTTGAATCTATCTTAGCAATCAGAAGGATAATGGATGTCAAATTTCTGTCTTGAAGATACCCTCCAAGGTACATTTGCTTTTATAGACTATTCTTTCTTGCTGATATTTATTCTATCCGATGTTTGATTCGCAACTAGTATTAATTTTATTTGAATTATTATATATAAGATTGTACCTAAAACCTGGAGGACGTTTTCGACGTATAAAAAGTGACAGAGCCTCAGTTAAATTGCTTTCTGATAGATTTGTGAGTAACAATTGTATTTAATTAGAAATCGACCTGATTCGTACTTTTACAGTGCACTTTATCCTTAATCCTGAATATCTTCTTCAAGTAAATAAGGCAAAAAAAACTCATACAATATAAGAGTCCGAGAAAGCAACTAAATTGAAATAGCAGCTTCACACATAGATTTACCCACAAAAATTCACCTAGTTAATTATCTTCAATGCAAGTTTCAACACATAAAAAATAATATTTTCTCATTTGAAAAAAAAAAAAATTGCAGAATTCATTTTAACATTTTTTTAGGATTTATTTCATAAATCTTTTTCTTTACTTTAGCTAAGATCCACTTCCTCTATAGGAATCTTCTGTTATTTATCACTTTATCCACGTATCAAACTAATAATAGAATAAATTTTTAAACACAAGAGCGATAAGTTAAAAGTCTGATATAACAAGAGCTCAGGATTATATATTAAATATAGATAGTATATTTAAAGTATATATATAAGTGATAGTATATAATATTATATACAATATATATATATATAATAGATATAATTAATATTATATAGATATATATATATTATATATATATATCTATTATAATATTATATATATATAACTATTTATTATACTAATAAATATAGTATAATATGATATATTATAATATATCTATATAGTATAGTATAAGTCGTATATATTGTGTTTGCAGTCAGTAAGTCCTGGCATGGTGGGTACACATTCCTACAGCGTTTAAAGAAGCCCCAAGAGCCGAAATTATTAACAGCTCATGGAACTCTCAGGCGAAGATCTCGCGGCCATCGAGTTCTCCACTCATCATGCCCCTCTCAATGTTGACGTAAGTTTTTAATTCGGTTAAATTAAATTTGGTGTGAATTAGCTAGAGGTGATGTTCGAATCAAGTCAATCGACTCAAGAAAGATTATTTTGGAAGCCGGATACGTTCAGTACGAATTAAATTTACTCAGGAAGTTCACCTAGGAATCGAAGGAGGTATACATCCTCTAAGGAGTTTTGAATCGGAAAAGCTAAATACATTGTTACAACTGAAGATATTGGAAAAGAATCTTGTTTTGTTTTTTTGTTTTAAAAATAAATTAATAAGTAGTAGAAGATATTGATAAAAAGAACATACTTAAGCATATAATATCCTATAATATAAATAAAAATAAACAAAATTATATATAAAATATATAAATATAATACAAATATATATATATATATATATAAAATTATATTTAGTGAAGGTGCATAAAATCATAAAATGACTATTTATGAAAGTATTAAGGAATTTTTTTAGTTAGACAAATGATAAATTCTTGTTATAAATCATAAATAATGAAAAAAAAGTAAATAGAAGAAAGTTATTTATATACGAGAGGCTTGAAGTACTACGTCTTAGCATTACATATTAATAATTCGTTTTATATAGTTTTAATCTTTACTTAGATTAACCAGGAATGTTAAAAAAAATGTTATTCAATTTCATGACTTTGCTAGACATTTGTGGCAGCTGAAAAAAAAAAAAAAAACTGTTGCAATATCAAACGAAACGTAATTTAATAAATTAAAAATGAAATTATTTCAGCATCCGAAGGTTCATTTTTATATGTCTCATTAGCGTTTATTCGAAAGTTAAAATAATTACTCTTGCTTAAGATAAGTGCAAAAAATTGGTCTTACTAGATTAATCGCAATTGGATTGATAACACTGATAGTATTGATAAGATGATAATATGTGTAGAAAATTGTGTGATACGAAATATTAAATTAGAGAAAAAGAATGACTGACCGACCTGCTAAATCTATGCCTAAGCTAATCAACTAAGACTACCTCATTTCCCCTAGACATGAAGAAAAATGTTTGTCCAGAACTCCTTATGTACTAAAGAGCTTACCTAGTTCCGTGAGTGGCCGATAAGTAAACTTTGTTTGCTTATAGTATATAATATATATATAGCAATATATATATTATATAATATATTATCATATATATTATATATGTTTATTAATAAGATATATATATATATGTATATAATATAGTAAAATATAAGTATATAATATATATATTTATAGTATAATAATATTTGTAATATTTCAATATAAAAAAGCTTAATAATTGGTGCCAGATAGGTAAAGCTAATGTGTCAGTTCGTTCTTTGTTTCCTAAATGAGGAGTAAATCGCGCGGAATGTATATTTTTTCCAATTGTTCCATAAGAGATTCTTTTTTTTTTCTTTAAAACATGACATAATTTTGATACCATATAGAAATTTTATTAATAAGTTCTTTGAAAATCGATTCTTCGTTCTTGCACTTAGCCTTAATGGTATATATATACTAATATATTATGCTTATAATTAATAATAATAATAAAATATATATATAGAATATATATATATAAAATATATTATTATATATTTATTATATATTATAATATATATATATATATAATATATATAAATACGAGTATGATATATATAATATATAAATGATATATATATATATATATATAATATAATATATATATATAATATATATATATAAAATAATCATAAATATGATCATATATATATATAGTATAGATATTATTGAATTATGTGTCCTTGATTAATGTGAATCGGTTGTGTTTGTTCTTTTCTAGTGTGATTTTTTTCCAAGTGTTTAATGGTAGCTTTACAAGGTGGTGATTAGACTGAAACTTTACCCACCGATCTTAAGCGAGTTGTTATTTGATATTTTATATTCTTTAAACATTATTTGGATATATTATAGATTTAGCCTTGTGTCTGCTTAATTCAACATGGATAACGTAAAGTTTGATTCTTTAGGTTGTAACTAAATATTCCAAAGCTAGTTTACCACACCTTAAGATACTTTAATTTTTTTGTTCTAACATAGTTTAGTATTCTGTAGTGATAAAGCTGTGGTGGATTGTGTGTGTGGAGAGTAACGGGTAAAGTTAATCATTGACTGTGTGTGTTTGTTTTCGTTGCGGAGCGGCGACGAAATGTACGGTCGAAGTAGATGATGGGGTGGGCGCAGGAGGGTGGGTTTTCTTTGAATTGCTAAAGTTCGTGCTGCGTGCTAATCACGAATATGTGGATATCCTTCTCTACTCTCAACACACATTGTAACGGAGACCAGCCTAGCCGGGTTCATTTTCAACTAAACTTAATATCCTACACTATCTTTATCTATAATTTCCTCTAAAATGGTGTCTGGCATAGATAAACATAAACATCACTCTGTAAAAGTCTCGAAAATCTTGGAATCTCCTATATCGAAATTCTGTGCAAAACTTTCTCCTACGACGCAATTATCTTGTGTCTGCACTTCGCTTCCCTAATGGACAGATTTTTACGTTTTTTGTACTATCTACTCACTGTCATAGCAGACTGTACGTTTTCCATCCAATGCTGAGAATCCCTATTTAGGGATATCAACGTACAACAACGAGTGGCTGGGCCCCTCCACGAAGGAGAATGAGGCAAAATCATTCAGATTACGCCATCTGGACAGTTAATTAAGGAACATACACATATCCCAGATAGACAAACCAATTCTTAAATACGCTTGACTTATTTTTAACAGAATACTCCTCGTTATAATCGCATCCCTCCTATAGGAAACCTGACCACAATCTTGTAGCTGTAAATTTTAAACTTTTTCTCCAGCAGCTCCACCACCACTTTAATCTGGCACTTTAATCGGGGCTAATTGGGATGCGTTGTTTTTTGCTAACGCTCATGAAGAATCCTGCTGACTCCGTGGATGGCAGGGTCATCCACTTCAACTAAATCTTTTTCTCGCCAAAATCCATGGTTCGGATATGTCTCGAAGAGCATTCAGGAGAGAGAATTGCGTATGGGCCTTTTTTTTTTTTTTTATGGAAAACTCTCATCTATTACCTTACTAATTTCATTTCGGTTCGGAATCGTGGGGATGAGAATTCCTCAGCTGGTCCAAGAAAGGCGACAACCTCTGGTTTGTCGCACGAAAACAGTTCTTAAGCATTCAACAAAACGATGCTACACTGTTGAAATTCTGCCTTCCTCCCTTATCGCTCTGACGGTTTCGTGCTAACACTCCTTGTAAAGGCGATCTCTCGGCTCCTTTTCATCTATTTCACAGGAACGATCTGGCTCACTCATCTATTGCCGCTCCTGCAGGTTGCCCAGGTCTTTACTGTGGATTACACATGGAGCGTTCCATGGGATCTGAGGATGCTAGAAAGCCAGAAGCATATTGGCCTGAGGCATCTGCCGTGTTTGAGGGGGTGTGGTTGAGCTGGGCGCCTGCCTCGTTCATTTCTCTAAATTTCTAATACTAATTATTTATCCCCATGCTGGAAGCGCGCACATGTCCAACCGAGTCCGAAAAAGATAGCCGCTGATCTTCAATATAGCCTATAGCGCGCCTATATTCTAAAATCTGAACTCTTCTAACTTCTCATGATCCTGATCATCGGACAGTCCCTCTTTCAGTACACGTGGGTTCGTCGCTCGAGGATCAACCGGTGCATAGCTTTCGCTATCTAACGATTTATGGTCTTCTGCCAGTAGGGACCATGGGAGTCTTGGGTTTTTGTTGATTTAAGAAGGCCCTTCTGCATTTGACCAAATTTAGGTGTTTCTTCTGTGATGACTTTGGTTTCCTCACATTCTGTTTCCATCTCTTCATAATTCTCTCCAATGCTCAATATGTCAGGCACTAGATTGATAGAGCGCATCTCTCTTTCTTAATTGTGTTCCGCAAGGTCGTTATATGCTTCTACTTTATTCCTACTTTCTCAACGATCTCCTAGCTGTAATTCCAACTTCTGTTCCCTCTAGCCGATGACATCACCCCTCACCTTACTCACTCAAATACTGCTCCATGCTTCTTAGAGTTTCCTCTCGATCACTTCCGATTTCTAGTTCTTGTCGATCTGGATGGGTTTTCCGGTGGGTTACTAATCCTTCTGGAATTCAACTCCTTTAAAAAACTCAACTTCTCTCCCAATATCCCTCTCAAAAACACTCCCAATTTACTTATGTTCTTGACGGGCTCTAACGTCCTCCTGTATAGCATAAACATCTTTGGTCTTTAAATAAACATAATTGATTGGAAAACTAATTTCATTGTTCTTAAGGTTGCATCAAAAAGCATGGGAAGTTCTGTTCAGGGTTGTGAGAATAATTTTTCATCTCAAGCTTCTCCATATATAGAACGCTTATTTGCCTGCCTCTACTGTATGAAATCAAGCTGTTCGACATTGGGGGGGGGGGCTACGCCTCCAGCCTCTTCATTGATAGGTTGACCTTAAACTAAGAGAATAAACTGTCCCATACGTTCAACATCCTTGACTCGATAGGATTGTCGAAGTGACGTTGCGCCTTTCTTTCTATAGGTACCGACAGTACGGTAGATGCTGCCGGGGAGTTGGCCGCATCGCATTCCCCTTCATTGCGTCGCCTCGCATACAGGGTGCTGATCTCGCAAATTTTGCGTGAGTATTGAGAACCCAAGCTGTGTTGGTGTGTTTTCTATCCACAATCCTGTTGTTCTGTGAACTCTTGCCTTCTACGTTTTTCCAAACTATATTTATAACTCTGTCCTTCTTAAAGCCACGTCGTGCTCATTGAGAGATTTGCCTCGCTGGGGGATGGTGGTGGTTTCCATCTTTATTTCTCCGGCCCCATCCTTCGAAAAGGCTTTGACCGTGAGTGGTGTTTAACTGTAAATATAATTATATAAATATATATATATAATATATAGTATATATATATATAATATAATAGTATATAATAATATATATCTAAATATTGATTTCACATTGTATGTGTGAAGTACATAAAATTGATAGATTTTTCTTTCATATGAACCATAACTATAAGAAAAGAAAGTTTTAAATCCTCCATGTGAAGATATTTAACTTAGAAAAAAGAATCAAATGGGAATATAAACATTGCCACCTAATCTTCAGCATCTTATGTTTTTAAGCCATATTTCAGATCAACGATTTCATAATTTGGCTCTTATAACAGGCGCCATAAACTTCAGTCATATTTTAAATTTGACATGTTACACCATATTGAAAAGCAACTAGTTCTTCTTTGTTTATGTAAAGGGGAAAGTTATTAGAGAAAATAAAAAGTTTATGTTTGTAATCCTTATTTTTATCCTTTCCGACTAATAATTATTATTTTTTAAATTAAAGAGTGCAAGGTAGACAATTCT
>JABUQX010103902.1:0-63597 GCA_015478945.1 Trachelipus rathkii
TATATACTCAAAGATTGTGTACTATATTGTTATAATAGGTGTCTAACATTAATAATCCGATGACTAAGATTAACTAATAATTAGCGTTTATCGAAATATCCCTTACTTACGCTCAATATAAATACCTAATATATATATTGCTAGAATATAAAATTAAACTATATGATGCAGTGTTGGAAACAGAACCATTTTAATTAAGTAATCATAATAATAATAATAATCAATAATATAATAATAATAATAATAATAATATAATAATAATAAATAATAATATTAATAATTAATAATGAAAAACCAAAGTAGCAGGTTATGAACTCTTCAATAAAAAGTGGCTATTATCAATTACCATTTCTGCATGATAGCTATAATCAGTCATATAACTCTTCCCATTATGTTCGATCGAAATTAAAGTTAAAAGAATGTAACTGTTATGCTACATTAGAAAAACCCTAAAAGTAATGGCTTTAAAATCGCCTAAAAAAGGGCATATCTGATATATATGAAACACATAATATGATATATACTATAGTATATATATTCATATATAATAATATATAATATATATATATAATATATAACTTATATATATATATATATAAATATATAGTAAATTTTCATGCACATAAAGTTCCTATATGAATTACCGATAAATAGTAAATATTCTGTTAGTCTATTTACAAGAGGAAGAAACTTTAGAAATTATTTATTGATGTTTGAATTCGAATATACTATATATAGTGACATATACTATATATAGTTATAATATATATATATCAAATAATCTAATTCTTTATTATTATTATATTATAGTAATAATACTGAATACTTACTATATATATATATATATATATATATATATATATATAATATATATACAATATATATATATATATATATAGATTGATATATTACTGAGGTTTGTAATATATATATAATAAATTATATAGGTCAAAATTTTTATAATATATACAATTTATATATAAGTATTTTTAATTTATAAATTCTATATATTATTCTATTTAATAAATTACAAATATTACCTTTGCCATGTATCGTTCAAAACATTTCATGAAATACGCTCTGATTGTCTTGATTAATAGTTAGCCGCTTCGATGCTTAGTAGTTTTGCCATCACGATTTAAAAAAATTCTATTAAAATTTAATTATGGCTTCTCTGTACACATTATTATGTGTGAAATCTTTCATAAATACAATTTGTGAAGGTAAGGAAAGCTTAAAATGTATAATTCAGGCATTGACAATGGCTATATTACACTGGGCAACAAAAAAAAATTTTTTGGAATGTTTCCTTAACTTCATTAGTGTAATCTTAATAATTTTGGGGTGAGAAAAAAACGAATATGACAAAGAAAAAATCTTTATTAGGGCTCTAGTTTTCTGTGATATACAAGCAGACTGAATTGGTTATTGTAAGGACTAAGAGAAAATGATGCTTTATTATTAACAAGTGATGCCAACACTTGAAAAGTGCATTTTTAAATTATTGTTAATGACAGATACATTCTAAGAGTTCTAAATTGATTGATGAATACCTGGCAGATGGTTCAGTGTGAAGAGTATCATGTGATGGCTTCATGAGATCGTTTTCTTAGAAGGCTTCCTCTTCACCGCCCTAGTGAGTGAGTTCCGGAGGCATCCCCACAGCACAGACGCGGCTGTAAATCCGGCAAGGCTA
This sequence comes from Trachelipus rathkii, assembly GCA_015478945.1. Taxonomy (NCBI): domain Eukaryota; kingdom Metazoa; phylum Arthropoda; class Malacostraca; order Isopoda; family Trachelipodidae; genus Trachelipus; species Trachelipus rathkii. The sequence goes on from JABUQX010103902.1 coordinate 1,697, forward strand.
GCTTCATTCCAAAACGGTCCTGATATCTTTGTTCCCCATTTCAGAAATATTCTGATGGAATCTTTCTCCATGTTCATCACTGACAGCTCCACAACTAAGAATAAAAAAGGCTAGGTGGGAGTGGAGAAAATGAATTTTAAGGGACATGTTGCATCCAAGTTATGGTATTTTTCCAGAAGTACTGTCACCAACTGTGTGTAGTTATCATCTCTTTTTGCCAAGAATCCTATGTATTTAAGGCTCCCAAGGTTTTCTTTTTCTTTCCCTCCAAAACTCGGCCAAATGCAGGATCCTTTACAAGTAGTTCGAAGATTTGTGACCAAACAAAAATACCTTCCTTAACCTTTCGAATCACTAAATCTAGGAAATTTGGTCTCAATAAGTACTTAAAGCGCCTCACTCTTCGTAGTTTCATATACCTCTTGGATTCAAAATTTATTCATGAGATTTCAGCTTGTATATGGACGGGGCGGAGAGAAGAACATTCTTTTGGATCCTCAAGAGATAGGCATTGACATTTTCCTCTCACTAGAGTCACTAAGATTTCCTTGCAGGCCAGTCTGCTTGAAGTGGTAAATTGTGTTTACATATTTCTACTGTGCGCATACATACATCAAAATCAGCAAGTACTTAGTGTATCCCTATGCAAACCTACGAGGGGCACAGCGATGACTGAGATCGCACAGATTTTAGCAGCCTGTAATTCATCATATTTGATTGAGTCAAGGAGAGCTGTCATGTTTGCATATTACACTCTCCTTAATGTGAACTGGCATGACCAACAAGATAGATAGAGACGAAGGTTGGGCGCTGTTTTTGTAGTAATACAGCTTGTATTAAACTAAGCTTAGGAGTGCAAGATTTTTATGAATAGCCTCGATTCAGTTTGATCATTGGTTCAAATTCAAACATTTCAATCAAGCCAATTAACATCGCAGCAAACAACCAGATTGTTTTTCCCTCTCAAAAAAGAGAAGCAGATCCCTCTGACGTTCTCTGTACTGTGAGACCCTGACATCATGTTGGAGAAGATTCCATTACTGTAGTCTTAACCTTAGAAGTTCTGCTTTCTCCCTTGACAAGTCAAGGTCTCGAATGAGATCACTCAATTCCACTCGACTCAGTTGGTGCGGTGTATCATCGTTTATCTCAAATTCTGGGTCATGGGATGTGGAAGGCTTCTTCTTCCACACTGTCTTCATTTTCTGCTTCAAGCTCATAATGTTGAGGTGGAGCAGGAACTGGTAGACTATATGAATGTGGAATAAATCGAATAGCAGATGGAAGATTTGGGTATTTAACTGTTCCTCTTTTCTTCCTTGACAATCCAGCCTTTATAGGTGGAGTCAAGGCAGCAGTGGCAGTCATCTGTCATGGTTTGTAGGCTCGCCGCCAAACCAAGGCACAGCAAAAGCATAACGTCGTTGTTCTCTCTCTCTATTTTTCAGCCATTTCGTAGAGTGAACTAACTGAACGATGTTGGCAGCTCACCCACAATATGTGGAACATGACTTATCTGGTCCTACTTTTCATATCAAAATAGTGGCTGATAAATCAGTCTTCAGAACTTACAAGAGGAGTCAGATTGCGTTTCCAGTGACGAAAATGTTATTTCACCACATATGCAACAAAAATTATTCATTAACTTTACACATTTTTCATGGCATTTTGATAATAGCAGCATGTTAACTCTCAAAGCACTCTCAAGGAAGAGGAAAGAATGAAAAGATTGGATTAATTATGCGCATAGGTTGGAAACATTGGCTTGAGTGAAGTTTGGGGAAAAGGGGATAAATGAAAACAAAATGTTGATGAAGAAATTCCTGGAGACGATCCCTCCTTTAGTGGCGGTTTATAAATGCGAAGTGCAAAAAGAAAATGAGGTGGAGTAGGGAGCGATTGCAGTGGAGGGATGTGTTAGAGATAGTAGAAGATCGTGAGTTTGAAAAGAATGAAAGAGATAAAGAGGAGTATGAGAGGCATGATGTGTACAGTGGTAGGGGAATGAATGAAAGGGCTTCACCAATGCCACAGTATAAGTCTTATAGGGATGCTCTTAGGGCCAATCCATATGAAGTTATGGTAAAATTCTTAGAAGATTTCTATGGGGGTGAAAATGAAAGACAGGTGAATGCAGGAGGTATGAATGCGATGAGTGCAAGCAGAACACCAGTTGGTAATACAAGCATGAGAGAGAATGTTGGGTATAATCAAGAGAATGTGAGAGAGAATTTGAATAGGACATGGAACAGAGAGAATGCAGGGGGTATGGATGTGAAGTGTTTTAGGTGTGGTAGGATGGGACATTTGATTTCAGATTGTAGATGGGCAAATGGAGCGTGTTTTAGTTGTGGGCAAGTGGGCCATATGGCTATGAATTGCACAGACCCTCAAAGGGCCGGATGTAGGAGATGTGGAGGGATAGATCATTGGGTAAGAGATTGTCAGCAAGGTGTGAATGTGAGGAAGACTGTATGCGGGAATTGTGGGACTGAGGGTCATTTTTCGAGGATGTGCAGGTTCCCACGAAATACCTGTACATTATGTGGGAAGGTAGGGCACGTGGCTGGTAGGTGTTGGGGAGTAAGACAACCTGGGGTGATGCAAATGAATCAAAATGTAGTTCCTGGTGGTAGTGCGAATTTGGGTAATGGAAATGTTGTTGGTAATGGTACGGCTGTAGGTGGTAATAGGAATGTAAGTGTGAATGAAGTAGTGGGTATGAATAATCAGGTAAGGGGAACTGGTCCGGGAAACGAGCCAGTGTAGGGTTTACAGCTGGTGGACCCTTAAGCGGGAAGGGGCTGAATGTTGTTAAGGAAGGGATTGTAAGTGCGGATGTATTTTCGGCTGGTCCGGTAGATGAGTGCATGAGTATTAAGGTTTATTGTGGAGGAATTGAAGTGAGAGCTTTGATTGATACTGGGTGTATGGTTAGTGTAGTGTATAAAAGTGCGTATGATAGGATGAATATACGGGAAGATCAGAAAGAGTCGGGAAAAGGGAATATTAAGGGGATTAGTGATATGGTACTACCGGTAGTTACAAAATTTAGGGAGTGTGTTAAGATTGGAGGTATAAGTATGGAAGAAGGTGAGTTCTATGTTATTGATAGTAAGAATGAGAAGTATGATCTGTTGTTAGGGTATAAGTTTTTTAGTATGAATAGATGATTAATCGCAATCCATGATCGTATGATGATAGAGAAAAAGGTGAATAAGGATGGGAAATGTCAGATGTATGTGAATAAGGTAGGGGATGTAAAGGTGAAATTGGTAAAAGGTGTGGAAGTGTTTGCTCTGGAAGATATGGCTTTGAAAGCGGATGGTGTGGTAAGTGTAAAGGTAGGTTGGAATGCGAATGTAGGTGTGGATGTCGACCAGAATAGCATGTTTCTGGTGGATGGTTATCGATGCGAAGTATAGAGTGACAAAGGGTTGCACATGTTTCTGGATCGGTATATTAGATTTGGAATAATCCTAGGGTATGTATGCAAAGGTGCCTGCTGCTTGAAAAAGAGAGCAGTGAGAGGAATAAGGGGTTGGTGAATGTGGTTGGTCATGTTTGTATTCTGTTTTTGTATTAGAGGGAATGTGAAGAAGAGAGAGAATGTGATGTTTTTGCTGGTGATATTGAGAGGAAAGATTGGGTTGGCATGATGAGATGGTTGAGAAAATACAGTTGCCTGAAGGTTTGAATGAAGTAAGGAGACAAAAGATTGTACGAATGTTGTGGGAAAGGAGGAAAGTGCTAAGCAAAGGCGATGAGGATTTTGGGAAGGCGCAGTTGCCTGAATTCCGTATTGTGTTATCGGAAGATACCCCCATATACCAGCGACCTCGTCACTTTCCTCCCCCAGTTGCGAATGAGATTGAAGAGCAGTGTGAAGAGTTGGAGCGAATCGGTGTTTTGGAAGAGAGTGTGAGTCCATGGAATAGTCCGATTGTGCCTGGGAAAGCCTGATTGGAAGGGAGAGAATATGAGGTTATGTACTTATGATCTATGTAGGTTAATAGAAATAAGAGCGTGGAAGATACGGTTCCTATGTGTGTTAGTAGTGCAGAATGTGTGTATCAGTATGTATGGGATGAAGTCTTTAGGATAAATAGGAATCTGGTGGGCGTGGGTATAATTCAGATGACTATAGTTCGGGGAAGAATAGTAGGTTGTGTGACAGCTTTTGACAGCTAAGTCCTGACGGCATTATCACAGTTAGGGAATATTTGAGCTTTGGGTTGGCCAATGCTCCGGCAGCTTTTCAAAGAGCGGTGAATGTGGTTATGAATGATTTTTCCAAGCAAGAATGTGATGGTTCGTTCTATAGATGATATATTATCAGTGATAGACTGAGTACTTTCTCTGGGCATTTGAAGTTAGTGATGATGTGTTTTAATAAAGTTGGAGTGTAGGTCTCAAACAGTGAAAGTTGGAGAACATGTGTAATGGTTTCGGATGAGGTTGAATTTTTAGGACACAAGGTTAGTGCGACTGGGTTGAAGAAAGCGGAGAAGTTTGTTGAAAAAGTTAGGAATTTTCCGAAACCAAGGAATGTTCGAGAGAGTTGAGGGGATTTTTAGGTTTGGTAGAGTTTGGAAGGAAGTTTATGAAAGATTGTTCTGGTGTGATGAAACCTTTGACTGAATGGACTGGTAAAAGGAAGAGTACGATTGTGAAATGGAATGATAGAATGAATGAAGCATTGGAAAAGTTGAAAGCTGAAGTCGCGAAAGATGTAGAGCTGGCTTATCCAGATTATAGTGAGTATGCTAAACCTTTGGAAGTGCATACGGATGCAAGTGGGTATTGTATGGGTGGTTGTTTGATGCAAGAGCAGGTAATTGATGGGATTGAAAGAAAACGAGTGATTGCATATGTTTCAAAAGCCTTTTAGTATGACAGAGCGAAAGTATTCTACGATTGAAAGAGAGTTGGCTGCTTTGAGGTTTTGTCTGAAATCGTTGCGTCCGTTTTTGTATGGGATTAAGTTTGTAGTGCGAACGGATCATCAACCCTTAGTGTATTTGCAGAGAATGAGGACAGTTGATAGTAGGCTTGCGAGAACTTTGGAAGAATTGAGTGATTTTGATTATGTGGTTGAATATATACCGGGTGAAAGGAATGAGATTGCAGACTTGATGTCTAGAATGCCAGGGAGTGAGAGAATGAGTGAAACGTTGGTGATTGATCCCCTGAGTATTTGCCTAAGGGATTAATGAAAGGGAAAGAAAGTCGAGGTGGAGGTGATTCTATGTTTGAAAGTGTGTTGTATGGTTTACAGGATCTAGCCAAGGATGGGTTGGTTTTGAGAGTGCCCGAGAGTATAGAAGAATTGCGGAGGGAAGTTATGACTGAGGTGTGCAAGAAACCTGATCAGATAGGAGTTAAGAAGGTGTGACAGTATGTAAGAGAGTTAAAGACTATGTGTAATGGAGGTGTGATTCCGTTGCACAAGGTGTTGGTTGTATGTGAGTAAATTGTTTAAAACGTAGTTGTGTGGTGTGCATTATGGCGGGGAAGCACGGTAATTTATTAGGCAGTGAGGGGATAGACAGAAATAGTGTAGGTGGCTGCATTTACAGTGTTTGAGTGGGGTTGCATTATAATTGGGTGATAGAGAAAAAGAGTTATGATAGGAAGTATGTTTTAGAAAAGGGAGTAGAAGATTGTGTAATTGTGGATGACGAGGCTGTGAAAATGATTTGTCCTGGGGAGATTGAAGAGGTAGTGTATTGCAAACATGGGATGAGTGGTAGAATGGCGGTGAAAGTGCAGGTAGATGGTAAGGTATATTGTGGGTTGATTGACACTGGGTCTCAGATTTCTTTGGTGAATGCGTCAGTGGTACGAGAGCTTGAGCAAATGACGTGGCAGATACCTAGAAGGAATACAAGTGTAAAGATAAAGGGGATTGGGGCAGTAGAAATTGTAGCTTGGGAAGGTTTTGTTAAAAGTAGAGATAGGAGTGTTAGAGAGAGTTGGACATAGGTTTGTTGTGCTTGATGAGGAACGAATGCCGTATTGTTTTTTGTTTGGGATAGAATTTTTAAGACTGAACGGGTTATCAGTAGACGTTGGAAATGAAAGATTGCTGAAAGGGAATCGGGAAATAGTTAGAATGCAGAAGGGGGATGTATGCATGACTAATTTCGTTGGAATGGTAACAGCTGGTGTGGGTGATGAGGAATTGTTGAGTATGAGAGATATTGAAGTGATGCAAGAGGAATGTCCTATGGTCTGTGAGCTGAGAAAATGTATTTTGTCGAATAAGGAAGTGTTTAGATGGGACCAGTTGATAGACGATTTTAAGGTGTTTGCGAAAAAGTTTGTTGTGTGTGAGAATGTGGTGTATTATATAAGGAAAGTACGAGAGGAAGATTTGTATGTACCAGTGTTTTCTGTGGTTGGGGCAGTAGGGATGGCTTTAGTGATTCATCGTAGATATGGACACATGGGAAAGTTTAAATTATGGGAATGTATGAAAGAGAGAGTGTTTAACCCTTGGTTGCGAAAGATAGTGAAGGATGTGGCGACTACTTGTGAAGAATGTCAGAAAGGAAAGTATCAGAGAATGTATGTAAAACCTCCTGTGTTGAGAATGGATGTGAGGGAACCTTTTGAGTTAGTGGTGATTGATTGTGTTTCTTTGCCAGTGACTGCATGTGGGTATGTAGGAATGGTAGTGATGGTAGATCATAAGAGTAAGTTTGCGTATGCTGTGCCTGTGAAGAATAAAACTAGTGTGAATGTAGCTAAGGTAGTGAGAGGTTTTGTTGCCAATGTTGTGTTATGTAAACCGAAGCGTATGTTGAGTGATAATGGACAGAGTTTGTAGGGAGGCGTTTGAGGCAGAATGTTGAGTGAGTTGGGGGATTGAAACATGTGTCGGATACCCGTATATGCTAGTTCGAATGGTTTGGCTGAAAGAACTGTACGAACGTTGAGTGAGATGTTACGAATGATGAGTGAGCGAGAGAATGAATGGGATTATTGGATAGGAAAAGTGTTATGGGCATATAATATGACTGTACATAGGGCTTATGGTATGTCTCCATGTATGTATGTGATGAATTTTGAGAAGTTTGTTAAACCTAGGTTAGGGTTGCCTGAAAGTGATAGGGATGTTTGGAGAAAAGGGAGTTTGAAGTTTGCAAGTTATGAAGTAGGGGATAAGGTTTTGAAAGAGGTGATTGAAAGGGCCGTTTGAATGTGAGTAAGATGAGAGAAAGTTTGAAGGGCCTTTTGTTGTGAAAAGGGTGATGTTTAAAGGAGTTGGATATTTGCTTGAGAGTGAGAAAGATGGTAGAGTGAATGAGTTTAGAGCGCATCAGATGCAGTTGAGGCCGTGGAGGGAGCCACCTGGATATTTGAAGGCTCACCCAGTGTATAAGTTTTGGATGAATGACACTGAAATGAATGAGAATGTGGAAGGAGTAAATGATTTGTGGTTACAAGGGAAAGAATTGGTTTTAATAGAAAAACGTAGGAAGAAGAAATGTAAGAGAAAAGGTAAAGTTATTAAGACTGATAGAGTAAAAGGATTATTTGATGAGGATGATGAGTGAGAATTATTTTTCAGGGTTTTGGTGGGATGGTGGAAATGGTGTGCAGAGTTTGAATCACACCTATACGTTATGTAAGTTTCCGTTGGACGAGAGTGAAAGTGTGTTAGCAGGATTAAGAGATGTTAGGGATAAGAGTGTGAATATGAGAGTGGAAGATGCAAGTAAATTTTGTGTGGAATTGGATGAAGTGGTGAATGAAATAAAAGCGAATGCACGAGTAAGAGAGATTGATAAAGAAATTGCGAATATGTCAGAGAAGTTACTTAGATTTGAAGGTGTAAATGAAATAGTAGAAGTTGAAGATGTGATTGTTGATGGGAATGAGAATGTTAATAGGGTCCAGGTAGAAGGTAAAAGGAGACCTTGTACTAGGAGTAGAGGCAGAGTGGAAGAGTATGATTGGATTATGAAAAAAGGATTGTAGAATGTAAGAGCGAGTGAATGAAGTTGGTGGCGTTCAAATTATGAGACAAACTTAGGTGGGAGGGATGTGGTAGTGTAGGAATAGGATTTCTTTTATTGTCTCATAATTTACTGGTTTTATTTTTTTTAGGGTTTGCTTCGAGAACGTCCACCAACAAGGAATACCATTGACTGCAGTGCTAGTTTATTTTTTTTGTGTTTTTTTTGTCTAATTTAGCGATTTATTTTATTATTATATTATTTATTATATTATTATTATTATATGAGATATGTTTATTTATTATATTCATATATTTCTAGTTAAAAGTTAAAATAAAAAAAAAGAGAGACTATAGACTTATTTCTTTCTGAACTCTTTGATAAGTGCAAAAGAAGAGCAACCATAGACTGTTTAACTTTTTCTACGATTTACGTGCAACAGGTAATTATAACATTATTATTATTATTATTATTATCATTATTTATTATTTATTATTATTGTTATCTTTTCATTATTATTATTATTATTTTTATGATTGATTGAAGGATGGATGTCTTGTTCTTTTTAGTTTGAATTCCTGGTCTGAGAAGTTCGGAAGTTTCAAAGTTCCTTTGGCTCAGTTACCCGTTGTTTGCTTCAGCCAGCGATTGATTTCCATTTGGATGAAGTAAGTATAAATGTTAGTTTATTGTTGTGATTTTTTTTTCTGTTTGAATGCTGAATTTGGTTATATATAGCTGTTTTTTCTCTTTTAGTCTGAAGTAGCCGATTTGAGTGTTGCTGTGTTGGGTTGAATTCAGATTGGTTTGAAGAGTGTAAAGGGACGAGAAAAAAAACTTGGTCAACCACCCAGGTAAGCACCCTGCAGTGGTGGGGTTATATTTTTTATTATATTTTTTTCATTTACTTATTTAATATTTTAATTCATTATAATTATTAGTTATTAAAGGCATTTTTTTTCTGTTATTTAATTTATGAAATTCATTTACATATATAATTCATTTTTTTAATATAGTCATTAATTTAATTCATATTATTATTATTATTATTATTATTATTATTATTATTATTATTATTATTATTATTATTATTATTTCTTTTTATTGCGATTGCTATGATGCAATATTCTTTTTACTCCGCAGTTTTTTTTGGAGCTTGTCTTACCCACACGAACAATCAAAAAAGAGCAGTAAGAAGATTGACATTGATGTGTATTGAGATTGAAGGGAAACTTGAAATAGAATAATTTTATGATTAGCTACTAGCTAGGTTATAGAGAGATAGAAGTATCGGTAGTAGGAGGAGAGAATTAATTAGATTGAAAGGAAAGTGGACGTTGTAGAGTAGAGACCGGTGGACACAAAAGATAGAAAAGTAAGAGATTATACTGTGGAGAAATTTGTAGAGAATTGAGAAGAACTTTGTGGAGAATTGAGGAGTGGTTTGGAGAACTTAGAAGGAGTACAATTGGAGAATTAGAGACTGCATTTGATATTTTTAGTATTAAGGCAAGGCAATATATTTTATAGGTTTATGGGTTTTCTAGATTTAAGGTTTGATTCGAATATTCATTGATATTTATTTTATTTCCGGATCGGTATCGGTGTCGGTTTTACCTTGTTGTGGTGAGGGTGCTTACACTAGCGGTTCACCTTGCCGTGGTGTTTTCTTTAATAAACGTGTGATTGCTTCGTGTGTGTTTTGCGTTTGATTTTTTTTCCTGAGTTTCATTTATTGTGTTTATTTATTATTTTGTTTGTTTTGTTCTCTGGGTTTTTTTCTTTCCAGGACCCACGACTATTGAGATTTGTTTGTGGCTTCAAAACCACGACATATTTCTGGCGCCCAACGTGGGGCGTCTGGACGGAAGACCGAGGGGACATAGACGATAGCAGGTAAGATGGCTACGCCTGAGGAGTCTATGAATAGCCTCCATTCAGTTGGATCATGGTTCAAATTCAAACATTTCATCAAGCCATTAACGTCGCAGCAAACAATCAGATTGTTTTTCCCTCTCAAAAAAGGGAATTAAATCCCTCTGACGTTCTCTGTACTGTGAGACCCTGACATCATGTTGGAGAAGATTCCATTACTGTAGTCTTAACCTTAGAAGTTCTGCTTTCTCCCTTGACAAGTCAAGGTCTCGAATGAGATCACTCAATTCCACTCGACTCAGTTGGTGCGGTGTATCATCGTTTATCTCAAATTCTGGGTCATGGGATGTGGAAGGCTTCTTCTTCCACACTGTCTTCATTTTCTGCTTCAAGCTCATAATGTTGAGGTGGAATAGGAACTGGTAGAATATTTGAATGTGGAATAAGTCGAATAGCAGATGGAAGATTCGGGTATTCAATTATTCCTTTTTTTCTTCCTTGACAATCCAGCCTTTATAGGTGGAGTCAAGCAGAAGTGGCAGTCATCTGTATGGTTTGTAGGCTCCCGCCAAACCATAGGCACAGCAAAAGCCATACGTCGTTTTTTTTATTTTTCAGCCATTCTCGTAGAGTAACTAACTGAACAAGAGTTGCAACACATATGTGGAACCAATGACTTATCCTGGTCCCCTACTTTCATATCAAAATAGTGCTGATAATCAGTCTTCACAACTTCACAAGAGGCGTCAGATTGCGTTTCAGTGACGAAAATGTTATTTCACCACATATGCAACAAAAATTATTCATTAACTTTACACATTTTCATGGCATTTTGATATAACAAATGTTACACTTCAAAAGCACTCTCAAAACCAGAAATTCTGAAAAAAAAAATAAAAAAATATGAAACTCTCAGTCACATTAACAGTTATTATGTTAATAACCTACAAACATCTGGGGAACGTTCTGTTATGCCAGTTGATAGATGTGACAACTCCCAAAAACAAAATTTCCCCCATATTACAAATGAAGAATCTAAAAAATTACATGTTGACCACTGTATATCCAAAGCAAGAGATAATCGATCATTTTTATAGTGATTTTTAATTCAGCAGGTGGAAAATACATAAGAATACCCAAAAGAGATGATAACTACACTCAGTTGGTAACAGTACTTCTGGAAAAATACCATTAACTCGAATGCAACACGTCCCTTAAAATCCATTTTCTCCACTCCAACCTAGACTTATTCTCTCCTAGTTGTGGGGCTGTCAGTGATGAACACAGATATAGATTCCATCAGGATACTTCTGCAATGAAACAAAGATATCAGGACCATTGGAATGAAGCTATGCTTGTGGATTACTACTGGTCTGTGTGTAGGGATGCTCTATAACTCACTCACAAGTGGCAAGCCAAAAGAAAACGATCTCAGGAAGCCACCACACGATGAACTTCACACTGAACCACCTGCATGGTATTCATCCATCAATTTAGAACTCTTAGAATGTAACTGTCGTTAACAATATCTAAAAGCACTTTCAAAGTTTTTGGCTTATGTAATTTAAATGTATCGTTTTCTCTTAATCCATTAAAATAACATATTTCCACCTATTGTACATCACAGAAACTAGAGCTAACAAAGATTTTTCTTTGTCATATTCGTTTTTCTCACCTCAAAATTAGTAATATTACATTAATGAAGTTAAAGGAAACGTTCCAAAAACATTTTTTTGTTGCCCAGTGAATTATCAGTTTCTCTGTCAGAGAAATCTGGTTCCTGAATATTTACCTGCAACATTCTGTTAGCTCTACTCCAGGCTTCTAAATACCGTTCGGACTCTTTCAAATTACTAAAATAATCAATTTCAAACTTTTAATCATTTATCTATATATGATAAACATAACATGGGATCTTTGGATTGTGAGGAAAGAAATTCTTTGCAGTGTTTTCCATGTTTATTGCTTCCGTGGTGAAGAACATGGAAACTCAAAAATAGGATCAATGTGTTATATATTAATAACAGATTAATAATAAATTGCTCTTCTAGAAAAGAAATCAACATGCTCTAAGGTGATCTAAATTACATTATAATTTCATAAATGATAACAACACTCAGCTGGAGAAGAGAAGGTCAGAGCACATTTTATGTGATTTTAAAAATAATAATAGACTTAATTGTAGACGTGAATGGTTGACTCATCCACATATATAATTTGGAAACTATAAATCGATTAGGCTTGAAAGATCTACGACAGGTACGAGTTTATATTATGAAAATATCATATTCTGGGGTTCTTTTGTGCATAAAAACAATCAGATATACTTGAAATATTATTCGTAAATGCATAAAAATTTTGTTGGAGCATTTGGACAAGTTGATATGAGAGCGGCAAACAGTAATTACCGACATATCTAGACATCTCTACTACATAACTATAACTCCTAAAGGTATGTCTATTCAAACTGACATAAGTGAACTTCTCAAGTTGACGTAGAGTGTATATAACCTATATAATTCTATATAAGGGCCATATCTAGAGAGAAGAGCCATCTGTTTTCAACGGAACTTCGATAAAATCAAATAACACTAGAATGAACTTATCGTACAATATGCTTGATATATGTCATCGAAGGATAGTATAGATAGTAGGAGGAAAGTTCATTCTTTGAAGCCTTAGATTTTTCATCTTAATCTGTCATTGCCTAGATGAAAACGAGTGATATTCCAACATTAATACCAAATGGCTTGTCATCTTCTAGATTATATTGTTAAAGGAAAACCAACAGAAAGATTTATGGAAATCTTTATCTGCACCCATAGAAAAAAGCATGACGCTGTGAAACAACTTATTAACTTGATCTTATTTAACAAGAGATTCCTGAGAAAGTATGTAGGTATCAATGACCACAAGGATGAAATTAAATTAATATCACTAAAACTTATGTATCACCTACCGTTGCTCTATCGTTATGTGAAGAGTATTACGATTTATCATTAGGTGGGGTATAAAGGCTATAAGTATTGTGAGAGATATAATATTATATCCTAAAAAGTATGTATAAAATTACCTATTATATTCAAGGATACATTTAATCAAACTATGATCTGCCAATCCAAGCCGTGCGCTTATTATAATTTATATGAGAATATTAGCTTAAATAGCTTCATATTATATGCATCAGTTAACATGAAATGTCCGCACCTTTATTTAGCTAATCTCATTTCAATATAGTACCCATATGATGCATTTATTTCTCAAGCTCAAGCTCCAAAAGAGATAACTATAAGTCAGTGTGATCACAGTAGTGATAAAGATGCGATTGACCTCGGTCATAAATTACCCACCAAAATGAGAACTTCTCTTTTCAAAATCTCAAGTAAATTACATTTTTATTGAAATAAAAAGATACAGATAATTAATACGAAAACTTAGGGGAAAAGAAGAATTAAATGGGGACGAATTTCAAGATATAAATACAATTTCCCTTGCATCTGGACTTGTCAATGGTCTTCGCGGAGTAATAATTTTAAATTTTTGGATTTTCTATTTTCTCACAGAATTCAATTTAACACCATTGTATCATTTATATCATATTATAGCATAGTCAACTTTAAAAGAGGAACATTGACCTCAGCAGAATTAAGATCTGCATTGATACTCATTTTGAAGGAATAGTTTACTCTTACTCATTATAAAGAAGGAAATATATTTATAATTTCAAGAGAGCGCTCCGTCTAATGTAGCAACATCGGAGAGATAGCATAGATAATACAAGATATTCCCTATTTTAAGATATGAGTAATATGAAGGCAAAAGAAATATCTGAATCTTCAAGAATAATTACGATAAAAATGCGAAAGACAGTAAATTTAAAATAGGTACAGGTCATCTAATTGCTTCTACCTATTATTCTCTGGCCTCCTGAAAAATGGTTATTGTACTCCAATATAATAATTTCCATAATCTTCCTGCCTCTCCAATAAACTTAAAGATAACTTGTAATATATATATTAGTTACACCCCTCTTTCACATATATAATAATACTTAAAAACTAGCCAGCACGCGGTCGTGCGCAAACTCTGCTCATAAATTTCAGGCTAAGCCAACGTAGACGAACTCTTCGCATCTGTTTGGTTCATATGATACCGTGTAGTCTTAGCTAAGCTTCCTATCTTGATTGTTCTAAGTGTGAATAATTATAAGTATTACACGAAAGACACATTCTCATAACGTCAATGGTCGTTATAACAATATTTAGTAAGTCACTTAAGTATAACGTTTATCCGAATGTAACCATATTAGTGTCGGAGAAATCTGAGTCTCGGATTAGTGTTTGCTCTTACATTATAGAGATAGCGAATTCAAATGACATTTTGTGAAGAAATAGTGTATTGTAGGCAGGACAGAGCTAGTTCAGCACACTTATATATGCTATGCTGGTAAATCGTTCTAGATAAGTAAAATAGGTGTTTACTCGTTAATTATTTTGATTTATGAGATTGAGCAAAGTTAATTGAAATATTTTTTTGACATCACTATTCCTCACCAAGATTCCCTCTGAAGCCTGTATTTCTTCATTTGCCCTAATATTACATTACGAGCAATTCGTCCTGTCTCTCGAGTTACTTTTAGGTGGGCACATAACTTATAATATAGGTAGTAAATACAACAATATTTAAAAATAAAATTAAAATATATATTATATAATACATACTATATTATATATATAATATATATATTATATAATTATATTAATACTATATATATATATTATAATATATAATTATAATATACTATATATAATATATATATATATATATATATACTATATATATATAATATATATTATATATAATATTATACTATATATAATATATATATGATATAATATATAATATATTAATTATATATAGTATATATAATATATATATAATATATATATATATTAATACTATATACATAATAATATATAGTACTATACCTATATAATGGTCATAGTGTCTAATGCAGAGTACAGTAGTTCAATGTAAACCTCGAGAACGGGCTATAAGCATACCTACAGTTAAAAACAAATATTATCTAATATTTATGGAAGGAATATCATACTAAAGATCGCAAGCTTAAGTTTATTACTAATTTTTTTTTTGGCATTTATTCGTTTGGAAATATATTTTAAATAAATAAATTTTTTTTTACCCATTTTTAGGGGTTACGAGTGCCGTACGAGGGTAATCAGTGAAGGTGAGTAGGGACCGAAGTCTAATCCCTCCTCCTGTTGCGCGTCCACCGGAGGCCGAGAACCCCGACCATCCTGCCATTCTCTTGCTCGGGGCTTCTACCTGATTGAGTGAATATCTAACATGCTACGGAATATATCATAATAATAAATGATCAACAGAAGACCGATGGCTAGACGGGACCAGCGTTAAAGAATTTAATTATCATCTTATATTTTTATTTATAATCAAGGATCATATCATAAAATATCACATAATGAGTAAACAGCAAATAATGGCAGTGAGAGTCATAATGATATGGGTGATCTACTATCTAACGGCTCCTCCCGTGGTCATAAAGACGGTGAGGGTCCTTCGTGTATCACCACTCCTCTGTTCCTCCCGTATCTGAGCTCGAGCCCCCTTAAATATCTTATAGTGACTCTCTTTTTTTATTTTTATTATTTTATTTAAATATTATTATATCAACTAATATATGAAAATTAGTCACAATAACATATTCATATTATTATTATAATATAATATATATAATTATATTAATATATATTCATTATTAATATAATATTAATAATATAGTTATATCTATATTATAATATATATCATATATATATATTATATACTACTCATTATATATATCATATATATCATCATATATATACCTATTATATATATCAAATATATATTACATTATATACTACTACTCATA
The DNA here is from genome assembly GCA_015478945.1 of Trachelipus rathkii. Classification (NCBI taxonomy): domain Eukaryota; kingdom Metazoa; phylum Arthropoda; class Malacostraca; order Isopoda; family Trachelipodidae; genus Trachelipus; species Trachelipus rathkii. Next base: position 17,486 of record JABUQX010103902.1, read on the forward strand.
TAACTATACTATATATATATACTATTATTATTAATATATATATATATATATATCATACATAATATTATATCATATTTTTAATAATAACTCCCTCCCCTCCTTAGAATTTCCGCTGATTCCAAATTACTTGATATTGTTTTATCCATGTTAGGTGCTGTATCGATCATCACAATATTACATTAATAGTCACTTTAGACACCTCATCTGACCTATATCATATATATATTATAATATATATATATATTATCATATATATTTAATTTCACTATTCAGTTGATGAATTATATTTTAATAATAAATTGTAATAATAACTTTATAATGTCAATTATTCTAACGTTTTGAAAATGATTCGAGGCTGCTCTGAATAAAGTTATTACGTGGAATGTGAGTCATGTCTATCAAAGATCATTGATATTTTTAAAGCTGCTTCTATGAAGATGTCCAAAACTCATAAAGGATAGCATCGGCACGTCGTTACAATGAACATAGAAACTTTATTGCCTGTCGAATCACATTTAAAACTAAGCATTCATATTAATAAATATTTTTTTTAGCTGTATTGTTCAAAAAGATTTTCATGAGTTGCCAGATATTGCAAAGCAGATAGAGATAATGAAGCTTTGTGGTAATAAACAGCATCATCTTACGATGTGAATGATTCTTTCTATTTTGAAGACTATGTAGGAAAAACAGCCTCTATGACGTCAGCGAGATACTTAACCATGGTTTTAGTGATTTTAACTAATGAAGTGGCAATAATTTCCTTATATTGATCAATTTCAGCAGAAAGAACCCATTGGTCTATTTTGTAGGTGTTCATGAATGTTCTATTTCAACTCTTTGTACATCTGATCTTATCTAGTAGAGGCAGCATCATCACTTAACCTACGCTATCCCAGGGCCTGTCAGCTCCTAACTTCTCCTTGTGTAGAAACTCTAAGTGTATTGTGTATTGTCTAACACAGTGGTTCTCAAACTGTGTGACGCGTCACCTTTGGGTGACGCAGCTTCTCCTCAGGGGTGACGCGAAAGATTTGAACATTTTCATAATTGTATTTCAGTTTTCATTTAAAAATTCTTAATCGATTTTTAGAATATTTTCATTTATTTTGATCTTTTTTGAAATAGATTTTAGTTATTTAGTTATATCCTTATTTTTCAAACGAACATACACAATGTCTATAGAAAATTATAGCGAAATTTCTATAAGATTAAACTGGGTATAATTAATGTAATATAATTAATAAAATTGCTTCATTAAAAGGCAAGAGATAAATACGTTTTATTTTAACAGTTATCTATATTGACATCGAATTCTGAGTTCTATACATTAAAAATACTTTTTCCGGGTTCAAGTGATTTTAGTTAGAATAACATATGATTGTTGGATCGTAAGTGATATGTCTATCTATATATATTATAATTTACTTTAGATTTAAATAGAAAAATTTATATATATCATTCACAATTCTATATCTATATCTCTTTCTATATATATCTATATATATTTATAAATAAATATTATATATATTATTTTTATTAAATATATTTAAAATATTATTTTAATATCTAATATATATTATTAGATATAATTTACATATATATAATTTAATAAATTAATTATAATTATCTCTATAATATATAGTATATCAGTCTATTATCTCTAATAACTTATGGACACACTCATTTATTTTAACGAGCTGATCCACCCCGATTTGATTTTTTGAGTTTTTTGTCTCGCATGATTAAGGGTGTAGATGTCGTGCAATGTGTAAACAAACGTTGCAATCATCATTTATAAGTCATTAGTCTGTCTAGTTATTATTTAAACTATCTTATACGTAACTATACATTTATTGAATAGTAATCCTTTTTTGTGGTTACCATTGTCTGTATTTGGTGTCTTAATAATATTTGATCATTTTTAGTTAAAGATAGTAAAAGACCCGTTTCTTTGTTAAAGTGATTAAGTAAAGAAGATATACATCGCAACCTACAGTTGGCAACGAGCATTGAAGATACGTCATCAAATTATCGAATAATATACTTTAATGACATTTTTTTGGATTCTTGGGTTTTACGTCGACATTGAAATTATTCCGTGATTGCAGATAAGGCCTGCCAAGTTGCTGTAGACTTCGCATGAAAATTTTGGCACCAGACTGAATGGTAATGCATTGGTACCGAAAGTATATAGAGTATGAAAAACGCCATTTTAGAAATCCAATCATGGCTAACCTAGTGTTTATCAATAAATCCTACGGGATATTTTGCAAGATAAAGTTACGAGAATTAATATACAACAAATAAGGTAGTTTTACTAAGCATTCTCTACTTAAGTAATCATTCATGATCCCCAAGCGAATGCTTATGCTAATATCCTTCAAGTGGCACAATTAAGATTTTGCTAAATATCTTAAGTTCAGAACCTCCGCATCATCTTACTATTGCGAATGACCTAATGATTCTACCGAAGTCTGCTGTAGATACTGGTGTACATAATGATTCTGAGTCTGCCTGGTAAAGCTTGCTTAATTCAAATGTAAGCCTCTGTCCAATGAGACCTATAAATCTAGTCGCCGTAATCCAGTCACATAGTGGTCACTAAGTACAATCACTCTAAATGAGCAATTAATTGATAAAATAAAAGGGAAGGAATTCTGGGCTGTCACTGGATGAAAGCCATAGATAACTAATATCTATCGATGCCTCACATTTGATTTGTTATTCGCGTGCTGTTAACGGACATTAGATTTAGACGAGTGTAGGCGTTGGGGATTCTCTCTTGTCCTTGTAAAAGTACATTATCTACGGTTCGGGCTCTGCGGGGTCCGCTGGGTCTTAAGCCGCTCTGAGGTATTTTTGTCCTTTTCTTACACCGCATCATCTTGAACTCTCTTGCTTCTATATCTTCAATACGGACCATAATATAATTTTGGTGGTCTATAGTAAGTGCGTTACTAGACGGTATGGCACCTATGTAGCCGCTGCTTTCGGGTTGCTCACGTGCCCGAGACGAGTGTCATACACTACTGGACCGATATCGAGCACCGAGGGCACTATACACACTTCCGGAGCATAACGAGCGTCCCGCGATTTGATCGAGCTTGTGGGACCTACCATTTTGCATTTAAGGCCCTACACGATAAGGATAGTAAGCAACACTCCGTCCAGTGGTTTTCAACACTCTAACATTGCTCTTGAGTCCTTACCATTGAAGTCTCACTGATGCTTGTTACTGAATATGTGACGGGGAGGAAGTTTAAGGTATTAGAAGAAGCGGTCACTATGAGGAGATTTTGTGATACTGGCTTAAATATGGTTATAATTCCAAAAACATCCTAGCTAGTGCGCTTTGAGAGCCAACCAGGATATCTGTCTATATCGTCTTCTTATTTCTTGTGTCAGCTGCATTTCGCCCGAGTGCCGCCCCACTTCAAGGAGCTTCGTCCTCTCAAATCCCAACTCGCTCCAAGAACTCGCGGAAACTCGCCTCAATTTTGTTTCATATCTGGATCGACAAAATCTATCCTTAATAACACTAAAACTCTTTTCTCCTTTGAAATTGCAGATCTGCTAGTTACCTTTCCTCACACTCTTTCTACATTTTTTGCAAAGATCGTAGATTGCTTTTTCCTTTTCGCTCTTGCTATCATCTTCCGAGTGCACATTATCGTGATGTCATCTGAAAAAGCTGAACTATTATGATTTAAACAATTTGCTTTTAATTTCTTACTCTTCACCCACTCAACACTTATATTATATGTATTACGAGTGGTAATATATTATATATATATAATATATATATATAATATATAATTATATTATATATATATATATTATACCTTACTTATATATAAATACTCACACTATATATATAATATTCAGCACTTCGCAATGGGCTCTCTCGTGGTAACGTATTGGATTGAACGTATGAACTGCGACAGGAAATTTATATTTTTCCTTAAAGAGGAAGACCGCAAATATGCCGATTATTTTGTTAAAGAAGATTTTCTGCTAAAGCTATCATACTTATGTAATATTTATTAAACAAAGATACAGTGGACATTTTGAAAGGGATTGAGAAAATTCGGCTTTCATAAAAAACTAAAATTATGGAAAATAAAAAATGAATGAAGATGAGAACAAAGAATGTTCCAATATTGCGAACAACTTCTTTTATCTCAATGGGATTGATTTCTCTGTGACATGAAAATCTAATTTTGAAGAACACTTATCTCAGCTTTAATTCAGGGTGTGAGAACTCGGGGCGATTGTTGTGCCGCTTCATGCTCCTGCAAAATAATGCTGGAAAATTCAGGATCATTTAATTCACTACCTGAAATATTGACGGAAACTGAGGGGACATTATGGCCAGATGCACTCCCTGCGATAGGGCCTTGAGAAATAAAATTTTAGTGTCATGGAAATTGACGAGAATTTTGGTATGTCGTAAAAGAATGAGATATTCCACTTCATGAGCGGTAAATGCTCAAAAAATTTTAATTTCCATTTTTATCTATCTTTTTATTTATGCGGAGCTGGATTTTCCGAGGTAATTTGTATTTTAGTATTAAAAATCTAAATATCGATCAATCTAAACAATTCATGTAATTAAAATCAAAATGAAGGTGTGTGCTGCTCAATCCAATTACTTGGCTCTACAGTTGCTTGATCAAGTAGTGCAGCGCTCACTCAGGCTGCATCCATTTACACTACTCCACCACTATAATTGACTTAATTTTAATGTACACTTCTTTATACTGTAATTCTACTATATCATTATATAGCATATCTAGTTCGGGTATATATCAACCTCACTTAGTGTCTATCCTCTTGTGCTTCTCCTATATATTATGTAGGGGGTTATAGGGTATATTATCATACCTCATGCCTCACCTGTGTGGCATACTAATATTTAATATCGTCTTAACTTTTTCTTACGTACTTCACCTCTGCTAAGTTTGCTTATCTTGCAGAATACAGCACTGGTGCCTAACAATAAGCCTACCTCTTCACTCAATATAATAGTCTTATATATCTAGCTTCCACAGATTTTGGATCCAGAAAAATACCAGCAGGTCTTGATATTTGTATAAAACATTCTTCTATCATACTTATTTTTCTACTTTAGACAACATATTATTACTTATAATGATTTAGTATGTAAAATCGAGTTATTACTTTATTTACTTCATATATTTTAGTTATTATTTTTTCAGATCATTTCTCTATGTGATACTACTATGAAGGAAAGCATCGCTAAGAGACTGAACTATGTATTAAGATATAATATGATATAGGATTATTTACGATATTCACTCACTTAAAATCGGTCCTTCATATTGAATCTAGTAGTTCCATCTTTTCCCAATATTTCTATCTCTCATTCATCTTGTAGCTTCACTACGGCTAATTATGGTACACACTCTTTCTGTCGTCTCTAAGATCTCTATACTCTCTTATCTCCAACTGGCCATACTTCTCTCCCTCTCTCTCTCTATCTATATTCTCTTCTCACTCTCCATCTCTAATATCACTATATCTTCTCTCTCATCTCTCATCCTGATCTATTTTACGACGGCTGAAATTTCTGTGCTATACCTGGTCTTCTGCATTTTTTGGCATGCTGTATCATGAGCAAAGTATTATTGTAATGAGATTGATTAATTAATAGACTCGTTATTTAATATAACATTTAGTAAACGATGTCTTTTTGTAAGACTAACCTGTGTCGTGACTTCGGCAAATTTGGAATTAGTCTAAGGGAGCAAGTTGAGTAACCTACTGGTCTAACAATATTTCTATATCATAAATAGTAAAGACATTTCTTAGTTCCTCAATTCATTCGGAACTTAAAAAGATACATACATAACTTATAAATAACCATCTACCGTAGTCCCAATGTTCCTGTTAACAACAATCATACACATACACATACACTCATATAACTATATATATTATATAATATATATTATACCCTATTATAATATATATATTATATATAATATATATATATATATATATTATAATATTATATATATATTATATATATATGGTATACATACCCTGGTATATATATGATATATATATCTATATATATATATATTATATAATAATATTATATAAATATATATATCTTACTATGTAGATTTAAGAATATTCTTTATATAACATATATATGTAGTATGGGTGTTTAATTATATGAATAATACTTAATATATATATAATATATATACTTAGGGAGTATACTAATATGTATGTAGTTATATATATCGCATTAGTATACCTCTATAAATATCTATAATACCGGACATATTATTACATATATCTTATATCTATAATCACTGGATTTTTATTTACACTTATATTATATAGTATATTATAATATAAGTATATATTTCTATATAGATATATTTATATAATTATATGGTAATTATAGTATATATATTATAAATTATATATATATGAACTTACTATATTATATATATATTTATATACTATATATATATTATCTAATCTTCATCTTCTATAACACCAACTTTCCATATATATATAATATATATATATTTCATATCTGACTCTATGTATCTATTATCATGAAGACGCAGAACACAGAGCATGCATCACACTATTATTATAATATATATTACTATCTATATAATACGCATTCCAGTAATATAATATATTCCGTTATACCTATAGTATATATATACTTCCTTATATATATATAATAAATAATACAATATATATATATATATATATATATATGAAAAAAACAAGCATATTTATTACAGTTTATGCTCAGTGCGTATATATATATATATAAGTGTGAGTTAATATGAACAATATCCTCATTGTATATATCGTAAGTGTTATTTTATTCATTCGCAAACTTTAACGCGAGATGTTCTCACTCTGTTCACACCTCATTTATTCAAAAAAAAAAAAAAAAAAAAAAGAGAAATATATAAGAAAAAGGAAATTAAAAATAATTTCGTCAGAAAATAATTTTTGAGGTAAAATATTTTATTTTATTTCATAGTTTGAGTGCGCCGTGCTGACCAATTTGACCTTCAAAAAATACAAAATCTTCTTCAGTGAGAGAGAAAAAAAAAAGTTGAATAAAGACATTTTCCTAATACTTTTAAGAGCCACTGAGTTTTCTTTTTGTCCTTTTTTTTTACTTATATCCTCTCTTTTTTATTTCCTTTTTTTGTTGGGTTAGGTTAGTTCCAACTTCTTATCATAACTTCAATATTTGATTGAATTTCTTAGCCACATCTCTGAGAGACATTTGTCTTTTTTTTTAATGGCACGCCCCCAAGAAGAAATTAATATTTACTCATTTTCTTTCTAATATGCATTATTATTAAATTTATATTTATGGAGAGCTATTATTATTTTAGTTATTATTGATTATTATTATATTCTTATTAATTATTAATATTATTATTCATTATTTGTAATATATTATTGAATCTCTAATCTTATATTATTTCTCCAAATGTAGTTGGAATCGCTTTGTTTCCTCATAGCTCTTGCCTGTATACACTCCGGCCATATAAATTCCTTAATGAATAGTGCCGGGGAGGGGGATGGTGAATTATACATTACTATTTGTATATATAGGACAAAACGAGGAGCGATCTATGTTATCGCTTGAGAGAGGCAGATGGACTCCAAACTAATTCGTTCTTATTATCTAATAAAAAAAGCAATCGGCAACATAGTTGCTATCGTAAGAAATCACGTGTGACGATGGATGCCAGCTTAACCTGCACACAACTATGGATTCCTGTTGAACATGGTATGTAACTACGCTCCGTAACTCAACTCATATCAAAATTATAATATCTCATTACTCTAGCTACTTGTCACTGGCAAATGCATTTCTCCTCTTTTTTTGCTGTCGTCACTATCTTGAAAAACACACCAAACTGTAAACATCTTTTAAAAGAAAACATAAAAAATCAAACACTACGTGGTATTCCAAAATCTACACCGGAATCTTTTCTATTGTCTGAGATAAGAAGTAGTGCTATTGGGTTTTACAAAGTACAATGTTACCAATGAAGTAAGGAAAATGATAAAAAAGATTTCTATTACCCCGTCCGCCTCTTTTCAACATGCTACCTCTATATATCTATAGGTGTTTTTAATATTTAAATCATGCTAAATTACATTAATCTATCCTTTAGCCTGATGCGGGAGACTAATCTTCGCATTTTTCTTATTTAGGCCTAAGTTCAGGTTGGTCACTTCTTTGCCGCTTTTGAGTGACGACACTACACATCCCACCAAGACAAGAGATCTCTTGAAGCATCAGCTCTTATATACTGTGTATCAACATGGGTGCGTTTCTCGGTGAACGCACGGTTTGAGCTGGTTTCATGTGCATTAAACTGCAAAGCTATCACCGGAATTATCGCGCAACGCGAAGCAAACAAAGAGATGATAACATTCATGAACTTTTCAATCACATGCCTACTGGTGCTGTTAAAGTACATACAGAATGTCGACGTGTTTTATTTCGCTATAAAATATTAATAATGTGATATAAACTGAAATCATCGCAAGATGATATTCCTCCGACCAGCTTGAGAACGCTACGAAAGAACGTGTTGGATGGTTCACGTTTTCAAAGAGAATTGTTTTGTTTTGTAAGCAGATTATTACGGATGTATGAAAAGCTTAAAAATGGCTGTCATTCCAGTGCATACTTCCAGTTTCGCGAGACAATTCTGAAAGTATGCACGCAGATAGAAGTGATTTTATGGGCATCACATGGTTACCACCGCGAGGATCGCTTTCAGTCATGGAATTAACCTGCTGCAGAAGCTCGATTCACCAAAAGTGGCCAATTTTACAGGCGCAAATAATTACGAGGAAACGGGCAGACCTCATTCCTGTGACATAATCTGTAAGGAGTGGTACTGATCCTCTGGGACACTCATTAGGGTGTCCGTTCCGTCCGTCCGGTGACGACTGAATACGTGTCTTATGTTTTCCGCGTCCAGCCGGACGTACTTGTGTGGGTACAGAAAACTGTAATAGTGCTGAATATACGTCACGATGAGTCAGATTGAACCCCACATAACAAATGTCGGTAGTTTTTATGCATGTAGGGAGAAGTCTGAGCTCTACACTTCTAGAAACATTTCTGCAAGCGCACACTATTGCGTGTCTGGTAAATCAGTCCATTCATCATACACAGTGCTTTTCGACATGATCCGCACCAGTAAAAATTCAAACTATGATACTACTATGCCCTTGGAAAAAACTGTATCCAACATAATCTTGGACTATCACATCCCATACAAAATCCAAAAGACTTGTATGAATCTCTCGATGACCCGAAGAATTTAGATTAATCGAGGTCTGCAGCTAAAACTGATCCAATAACTGAAATAAATTTCCTTGTAATTATATCAGAAATTTGACTCATAATAATACTGAGCAATAATTAATCGCAGTAGAGTTAATTCCTTATTGTTGAAGAAAACAAAACATATTTACCTCTTGTTCTTCTTATCTAACTTTTTCTGGATATCCCAAATCGGGTCTGGCACAACGCAATGATCGAACCAAGGTTTCGATAGGCTCAGTGGCAACAGTTTAACATGATGAAAGCTTTATTGAAAAATAAAGACCATGATGCAGTAAACCATGAAGGTGTTGAAAAAATAGGAATTGTTCATTCGCGGTGAAGAATGGCATCGGATGTAAGTTCCACTGTTCTTTCAACACAGAGCGATAACCCTTTTTTCCTGAGCCTTTTCTTCTTCTGTATTTCTCCTCTTCTCTTGTGGTACAATAGTTTTCACTTTCACTCTACCAACTTCATTATTTGACTATAGTACCCCAGGAAATGAGAAAACTGATAAATCTCAATTAGAAACACAGTAGATTATGCTATTATATAATGAAATACAACGGTCATGTTCCCAGCAAAGTACTTCCTACGTTCTTGATGGTGGTGCATTAATTCACCAGTTATCACGGTCCGCTTTTGCAACATTTGGCGATGTCATAAGGCAACACGAATCGTATGTCAACAAAAGCTATGGAAAAGTGACAATAGTTTTTGATGGGTATGAAAAATTATATAAAAGATATGGTGCACAGATTGCGCTTGAAGCAGTCATCTGTTGTAGTAATCTTTGAGCAAAATCATCAAGGAAAAAAAATTTCTTTCTAACTTTACAAACAGACAACGCTTTATCAATATACTGAGGAATTATTTTCAAGGAAGAGGTCTTTCCGTCATTCATGCAGAATGTGATGCAGACACACTATTCGTTAAAGAAGCTTTAAATATAGCCCAGGAAAAACATGTCACCATAGTAGCTGATGATACTGTTATTTCAATCCTACTACTATATCATTCTTCTAAGAACATTTTAGTGCAGTCTGCTACAAAATCTGATTAAGTTCGTGACATTTAGGCCATGTAAAGATCTATTGGAGAGGAGGCTTGCCAAACTTTAATTTTTTTTCTTCAAGCATTAACAGGGTGTGACACCACCAGTCCGTTATTTGGCAAAAGAAAATCTTCAGCTTTAAAGAATATCATAAAATCCAAAATCTTGTGATAATGGGCTTCCCATTTTGGATCATCAGAAAATGTTACTAAAGAAGATTTGGTCGAAATTGGCTGTAATACTATTGTGTCACTGTATGGTGGAAACATTGACACAAGCAACCTAAATTTGCATTTTAAAATAGCTTCAGCTAAAAAAGAATTTGATATAGCTCGTTTGCCTCCAACATCTAACAATGCATGCGAAATACCTACTCTACTTCTGAGTGCACTTTGCACCGTGTCATTTTATTTTTTTCGACAAAATAATATTGCCCCAACTGCTCTATCCTACATCCTAATGGGGTGGGCAGTTTTCACTTCTCGATGGAGTAATTTCAGTCCCGATATTAACATATCTTGATGAACCCACGCACTCAGAAAAACCTTAAACATAATTAAATGTGCCTGCCAAACTACAGTTGAAGAGCCATGTAACATCATAAAATGTACATGTCACCGATATGGATTTCCATGTTCAGTAATTTGTAAAAACTGTTGTGGAAAGGACTGTCAAACACGGAGACAGTTTTCTTGTATTTACCATGAAGATGAGATTTGATTCATCGAATAAATGATTCAAATTATGAATCCGCTTAGCATTAATAAAAGATGTATTTCAACATTAATTAAAGCTTCAGCTTCTCAAGCCACCATTTTTGTCTTATTTCCTTTTTTAATTTTTTTTTACAAAAAAATGTATAGTTCTTTTTCAGCATGAAATTTCCTGCAGTTTGATACCAAATTTCTCGACCGCTATTTTGTTATTCAGTCTCTTTCTCTCCTTTTATTCTTTAAAACGCAATATCATATTCTTTTGTCGACATGTTTCATGAGAGCATTTAATCCCTCGTGGCAACTCCAATATGAATACTCTGTCTCTAAATTCAACCACGCGATAATTGGTTGGCTTATGTATTATTGATTTTTTTAAAAAATTTTCCAATTGTTTTTTTTAATCAAGATGGCTGGCCTAAAAAACTCACTCTTTGCGACAAGTATGGAGTTATACTCTGTTGAGAGAGTAGGAGGTCTTTGTCTAACAGGACTAGTCGGGAGGTCATTTGAGATCATCGATATTTTTTGTTGTCGAATATGAGTTGCGTAGATAGAGTGTTTCCTTAATCCCCTGAGAGCTAAAACATTAAAAAGCTTCCACGAATATTTCTATTCACACGTCCGTCGTCGGGAAAGAGAGAGTTCTGACACTCGAGGGAATTCAGACACAACAGCATCATCATTCCAACTATACGTCGTAACACAGTTTTATAGCTCTTCAGCTCTAGGAATTAACATTCTATCAATTTAGATTCATTGACAATGTTCCCTTTAATTTAATCATCCAATAACTATCATTTTCTGAGACCGTCTTATAATAGTACCGAGAGCGTAGTAGTACTATTATCTGGCGTTATGACGAGTATCTGATATAGAGTATCCCTTTTTAACCACGCGTATATAGTATGGTACTATATTATGGAGCTAGTCTGAGGCGTCGTTGACGGCTTATCGGCTGACGTCGTCTTATTTATATATTATACCTAACAACACTACATGTCACTATACATGAGAGTTAGCTAATGAATATATATATATTATAATACTAGAAGTCAGTTATTACATTAGTATATATATATGATACTATATATACGTATAATATATACATTATTTCCAATACAAACACTACTATCAACACCACACATATAGGGTAATGAGTTACGAGTACATAGTGAGTCATCTAGAGTATATAGTATTAGGAGGAGAGAGATGGAGCAGAGAGAGCGAGAGAGATAACCAGACTAATTATGTGACCCATCACAGGAGCTCACAAAGAAGTGGCCACACTGGGAGAGAAATAGAGTCAACACCATGGTGGGCGGATACGTTTTCTCTAGGTAGTTGAGGATAGTACTAACACTACTAGAGAGTGGACAACCTACTCACACACTCACACACGTTATTTTATGAGTCGTACTATTTATTTACTATTATATAATATATGATTTACAGCTACAACACACACCTACTATATTCATAACCTCATGAAAATCTTCGCTGAACAATAACAAATATAGTCAGCTCTTATCTTCAAAGAGACAGTAGTTGACTTTCTTATAATTTTTCCCCTCATATATATAATATTATATATATATATATAGTAATACTAAGAGCCTTTTAATTTCATCCATTCATCATATATATATAATATATATATCATATTGCACTTACTATCTATAATACCACTGAGCCGGAGGTCACTAAAATAAAGCGACCTACCATACAACTATTTATAATAGTTATTTATATATAAGTGATATAATATATATATATATATATATATATATATATATTATATATATAATATAATAATATATATTAAATTATATAAATATATATATATATATATATATATAGATATTATTTAATATATAAAATATATATTTATATATATATTATATATATATATATATATAATATTATATATATAATAATATATATATATATAATATATATATTATATATATATATATATATATAATATAATATATTATATGATAATATATATACTATATAATATGAGGGATTGACAGTTCATATACGTTAGCCAATCTAGAAAGTGAAGATTTTAAAGTGTACTGAAATGATTTCTTCTACGTTGACAGAAAAAATAAATAAATTAATAAAATTAATTAATGAACCCAAGTGATATAAATCTATGTATAAAGCTCTAAAATCGAGAGCAAAAAAACACCATTGATTCAATCATCTTTTATTTTGATTTTTGCATTTAATTTATAAAGTAATTGAATGGAACTCATTTGTTATAATGTGGAAATTGAGTTGTATTTTCATATTCTCCCACGCGTTCTATTCACTCTGTCTTTTATGAAACCCTTTTTGGCCATTCAACTCCTTCTTCTCTTTATAATATATATATATATATATATATATATATAAATATATAAATATATATTATATATAATGATATATATAATATATATATATATATATATTTATATACATATATATACTACTATACTATATATATATATACCGGGGAGACTCTGTCTACTCACTCTATCTTCCTTATTATATTAAATATACTATATTATAACCTCGTCTAACTGAGAGAGAGTAACCGCCTGTAATAAGTATACTCATATATCTACTTTTACACTTATATCTACACAACTCATTATTTATTTATAGTATACTCTTTTTTGGTGGGCAAAGCAGAGACCTACACAAATATAATTTGCCTGTGGGTAGAGGGAATCGCACATCGGAGTCGATGAGCGAGGGGTGCCAGACATGTCTCGAAACAATACTTTTGATAAGTGTCCACCACGTCAACACACACACACCCAACTCATGTTAATCAGTTGGAAACAATAGAGCGGGATATATATATATGTTCCAGGACTTACCAGTTGTGTGCGAGCAGAGTTAAACATAACATTAAGTCTGTGGTCATGGGAAAGTTGACAGAAATGTATGAGACTGTGGTGGAAATGCGTGTAGCCCGAAACCTTCTGAATGGAGGGTGTTATGTGGTAATATCCTGTCGGCTTTGTAGATACTAATCATGAGAGTAACGTTACTTTGCTTCTGCGTCATCTTACAAAGCTATATACCACCTCCCTCGACGAAGCTACTGGCGCAAATTCGCCTAAGGTAGACTTACAGACTTGGGATAAGGTGTGTGTGCAGAGTCAGAGAAGGAGAGTTGATCACAGGAGCATATGAAAGTTATAGAAGACCTAGAGTCCTTCAAGCGAAGATTTCTGTGCACACAACCATCTCATATTGTGAGCGCCGTCAGTCAGGCTGTCAGGGGCAACACTGACATACTCTATAAAGTCTAAACTGTGGAATAGCGTTGAATATATAACTATATCTTCTTTATATATAAATATATTATATTATTTAGTATATTTATATTAAATATATTATTACATTACTATATATTAATTAATATATTATTATATAATATATATATATTATATATATAATTATATATATATATTAATTAGATTATAATAATATATATTATATTTATATATAATTAAAATATTTAATATATATTAAATTAATATATTAAATATTAAACTATTAATATAATTATATATTATACTATATACATATTAATATATTATATTAATAATATATATATATTATATATATTATAATATATATTATATATATATCTATTAATATTATATAATATATAATATTATCTATATATATATTCAATATATTAAAATATTATTATATTAGACTATGTTTTTACTACACATTAATTAAAATAAATAGTAGATATCTACAACTATTCGTATATATATGTATATAAACTATACTAAATACTATATAAAATTATATTCACTCACATACATAAGGATGTTTATTATCATAAACCATCAATTATATTATACCATTACAAAGTATATATAACTAATAAATGAATTATTTACAGAATAATTTGAATTTTTATCTTGTTTTCATGTATCTGATTTATGACTCATATATTATATCTAGCTATATAAAGAGAGGTATATCCTTATGTGTTAAACCACACTATATATACTTAGTAAAATAGAAATAATAAATAATATTTTACAGTAATTGAAAGTATATTTTATATTATAATAAAATACTCACAAATAATAATAAATTATCTATAAAACTTCTGAACTTTACTTCATAGTTCATATACATTCCAATTATGATGCTTTAAATATATTTAAACTATTTATGTAGTATTATTTCATATAACAAGTTATTCTATATATAAGAATGTCATATGACTTTTATTACGAACTACATTTTATTGAAAAATCCTAGAAAAATTTCTAATATGAGAGAGAGTATAAAAACTCCTATAGAGTATATGTTGAAAACATAAATTTCGAGTAAAAAAAAAGAATGAAAAATATATAACTTATCATACTGGATAGAGCATACTAATAGCTTGTCTGACACTTTTAGCATACGATAATATTGGGTATTCAATTTTTGTTTCATCGTAATGCTTAATATTTTATTTTTATATTAATTCTTATGATTGTTATTTTTTTTAGTAGGAATGCCCAAGGAGATTTAAATTTTACATCTCAACAGATAGCAGTAGTGTTCTAAAACCTTTTAACAACTTATTTAAAATACGAAACGCACATATTCATATATAAAAAAAGTTAACAATACAACATAATTAACTTTAAAATTTCAGTAAATCAATCATATTTTCTTGAGCATCAAAGAGAGAATGTAACTACTCATCGGTCAGCAGAGAAAGATAATGCTATACACCGCCACGATTAATAAGAATGTATCAATTTACTTCTGATCTTACTCTCGGCATATTTAATACTTTTATAAAATGGAAAAATTCCGTTCATGTTAAATAAATGAAAAGATATATATAATATTATATTATATCATAATAATACTTAAATTATAATATATAAGTATATATATATATATATTATATATATATAATAAAAATTATATATATATAGAGAGATATATATATATTATTTATATATACAATATATTTCTTTATAAGTTTCTATATTTAGCTATCTAGATATTTTCTATCACATATAAAACAAAGAAATCAATATATTATATATATAATTATATGTGGTGTGGTGTGTGTGTGTGTGTAGGTTGTGGTGTGTGTGTGTGTGTGTTTGTGTGGTGTGTGATCTTATTTTATATCAAACAATTACTTTCCTACTTGACGTAATTTTAAGTCCTTAGCAGCTTTTTTTTATTATGGACAGACAAAGTACTAGTATAAATATTTCCAAATGGTTAAATTGAACATAAGAATTAATAAAAAAGATTTACGTCTAACAGCATATAAAAACAACTTAAACTTTTACAAAATTTTATTTGATTTTCTATAATCGTAAATTTCTCTTATGTAGTGTGAAGTATGTTAGTGATGAGCAGCTGAGCAAGGTGTATGAGTTTTAAATTAACTTTATGGTATTGTTGTTGATGTATTATATAACGCTATGATGTCACCTTTCTTGAGTGTAGTATGAAGTTTTGTACATTTGGACAGAAGGATGGCTGGTGCTCATATTATTAATTTTTTGGGTATTTGTAAAGGTATTTAATACTTAGAGTGGCGGACGGTTAGTTTATCTGAGGGGAGTTTCTTTGTTTATTTGGCCTCCACTGGGAGAATTAAGAGACTAAACAGATCTGAGATATAAAGAAGTATAGATAAAGTTCAATGTTTCAGATGGACAACCTGGAGGTCATTGGGACAAATATGAATACATAAAATGAATAGGAAATGAATCGTATTAAGAAGTCGGGGTGTGGTGTGACGAATAGTGATTATATATAGAAGAATAAATGAATTTCATGTTTATGATTGTTATACAGGTCATGGAATATTGCCAGATGAATGTGAAAGTCGTGTTAGAAACCTATATGATATGGATGAGACTGAGTGGTGTTTTTGAACCACGACCGGATCCTGTGGAGATCTCGTGTAGAATATATAGTCCGTAGTAAACGAATAGTCTCAGAAGGAACGAAACTAGTGAGTATCTCGGTATGATGGAGATATAAAGGTGCTATTCGTATTAGGTTGAGAGAACTTGGTCCGGAGGGTGTTACTACGGGGGCATAGGTTGTCGGCCCGAGCTGGCCGAGGGACACACCCTCACATGGACACAGAGACATTACAGTAGTTGAGGTCCGGTCCGTTTGTTCAGCGGCCCATAGCATGCTCTAGCACATATTTCTGTAACTGTGACGAAGCAGTCTGTTGTGGAGTCGGATCGGTATGTCCGGTAGTCTGTCGTCTAGTCGGGTGTAAGTTCGGAATCTTTGAAGAGGTGAGTCGTGAGTCGGAAGTGGAGTCAGGTAATTTTTGAAAAGGGTGGAATAGTCGGAGTCGGAGTCGGAAGTCGGTAATTTCACATGAGGTCGGAGTCCGGAGTCGCAGTCGGGGTAAATGGATAACTTTCAAGATAGTTATAGAGTTGGAGTCAGATAAAATTTGATACATCTTTATATTATTATATATATTACAAATTTGGAATTGTGGTTTATATCTGGTTTGACGGTAGACTTTAAATCACTTCATGAAGTCACTTGAACTTAGCGACTTCTCATCAGCTATCAAAATCTAAAAATGCAAACTTTTCGCAGTTAATTATTAACCTCGCCCTTTATTGTTTACGAATTCAAATTATATTTCCATAATAAATTCAATCCCTCAATCTACTTTTATTATAATCCATCTATAGTTTAAGTATGCTGAAAGAAAAAATAATAAACTCCCATAAGTAACGCTAAGAGAATAATTTCTCCTCATTGACAAATACTGATATATTTACTACTAGCTTACTGTTTAATATTTGAAATACCTATTATTTTGGTCCTGTAAATATTCTGTAATAACTAAAAGCTTAATTACATCATACATTTGCAATTGGTACAGTTGTACTTAAGGGTTGCAGGAAGTTCAAGAAGAAAAGGAAACCACTGAACCATATGTTAAAGCATTAGAAGACTTATATAACTTCCCCCATTAACTACCTTCTTCAATCATTTTTTTCAGAAAGCTCAAGATGAGTATAAGAAGCTTCTAGATTATGAATAGCTTATCAGAATGCTGTTACTGATCTCCCTCCAAAGCAAGTTAGCGTAATATCGGCTTTTCTCTCGAGAGATATATAAATCTCTGAAGTATCCTAAAGATAGAGGCAATAAATATGATGACGGACCACTGGCAAATGATATCACTATTACATTAATTCTATATTGTATATAGAAATATATATAATAAATAACGAATTTAATATGTTTTCTGGTAATTGCCTCAATATATTAAAAAGTAACTTTATATTTTGCCTTGCCTTATATATTAATTTCGTTAGTTAAGGATCGGGAGGTTAATATTAAATATTACTTTATAATAATACTTTATTTCACCATCCGAGAATGGTAAAGATTAACTGCTTCTCTGGAATTGAACCACCGCATGTTTGCGCGTGAGGACAATGATGCCCGCGTGTATAAACAACTGAGCCATCTCCAAGCAAAAAATACTTGGGTTCAAGGACACTTATAGACGCAAAGGATAGGTTCACCGTCAGTGCGACACTCACCCCAGTATGTTTTCCACCCTGCTCCTAACTCTCTCCGTTCTTTATGATTTAAGATCGGTAAATAGTTGCCCTAATACCGCAAGTACGATAAGATCAATAGATAAAGACAAGAGACACTACTAATGAGAAGGTAAAGTATATATTTAAACTGACTTATATATCCACTTCGGCATGTTGCCCGTGCCATGCACAAAAAATCGGCCGTGCCTGCTTTAGGTAGCTATTCTTTGAGAGCCATCAACTCACAAGGAAAAAACTTAATTCAAGACATTATAGAAAAACAAACACGAGTTGCACACAGTCAAGGTCCACACAACACGTGTAACAGCCTGTCAATCTCGTCACGTTCTTATTTATAGGATGGTAAACTAAATGCATGAACATAATAAGCGAACTTTAGAAACATATTGTTAAATAGATAAGGCCTCAACTACTATACATTGAGTCAATATGTCTTGTATATAATTCCTAATCTTCGCAGTTCTCTGGGATTTTAAGGAGATCCACCCGCATGTTTGTCGTTTAGTATATTATGCCGGTAAATAATATCAACTGTATGACCTCCCCAGCAAAAAACTTGGGATCTACAAGTACCACTTATAAAGCAACCGAGTCTTACCGTTCAAGGCTCGACAGTCAACTCAGGGTGTCCAGCCTGTCCAAAACCTTATATGCATTCTCTCGTTCTTTATATTTCCATTAGACATGGTAAACCTCACTTGCATAATAATCCGAGCAAATATAAGATAAGATGTTAAAAGAAAAGAACATATAATGAGTCAAGGTACAAGATTAACCTGCTTCTCTGTGGATTGAACCACCGCATGTTCGCGTGAGGACAATATGCCCACGGTGACTAATACAACTGAGGCCTATCCTCCAAGCAAAAAACTTGGATTTCAAGACACTTATATAAGCAAGCCGAGTTTCCCGTCAGAGGCGACATTCACCAGGTGTCCAGCTGGCCTATCTCCGTCATTAAATTAGAATGTACAATATTGCATAAGTAATCGCAATTAATAAGATCGTTAAAGAGGCAAGAACATATAATGAGAAGGTAAAGAATTTAACTGCTCTCTGGATGACCACCTGCATGTTGCGCGTGAGGAGAATATGCCCGGTGCTATACAAGGAGCCATCCCTCTCAAGCAAAAACTTTGGATTTCAAAACACTTATAAGCAACCGAGTTCCCGTCAGGGAGGCGGTATCACCAGGTGTCCAGCCTGTCCTATCGCTCTTCTTTTATACTTTTTAGATGGTTAAATATGCCATAAGTATTCGAATTAGATAAGATGTTAAAGGAAAGAAACATATAATGAGAAGGTAAAAGAAATTAACTGCCTTCTCTGGGTTGAACCACCGCATGTTGCCGGTGACGGAAACAATATGCCCGGTGCTTATATAACTGAGCCATCCTCCAAGCAAAAAAACTTGGATTCAAGAACACTTATAAAGCAATCGAGTTCCCTTCAAGGCGACATCAACAGGTGTCCACATGTCCTATCTCTCGTTCCTTTAATTTAAGATTGGGTACACACCACCATCTTGCATAAATAATTCGCAATTAGCTAAGATGTTAAGAGAAAGAACATATAATGAGAAGGTAAAGAATTTAACTGCTCTTCTCTGGGTATTCGAAACCACCGCATGTTGCCGCGTGAGGACAATTATGACCGACCAGTAATAATATAACAACTTAGAGCCATTCCTCCCTATAGCAATATAACCTTGGATTCAAGAACATCTATATAAGCAACCGAGTTCCCGTCAAGGGCGACAATCAACCAGGTGTCCAGCTGTCCCTATCTCTCGTTCTTATAATATTATATTTAAATGGGCTAAATTACTTAATGCATAATAAGAATCGCAATTTAAGTAAATAAGAATAGTGTATAAGAAAGAACATATTAATGAGAATGAGTAAAGAATTTAACTGCCTTCTCTGGGATTGATACCCACCGCATGTGATTGCGCGTGAGGAGATCAATATGCCCTCGTGAATGCTTCATAGCAACTCGAAGCGATCCTCTCGCGAGCAAAATACTTGGATTCAAGAACACTTATAAAGCTAATCACCCGAGTTCATGCTTCATAGCGACACACCAGGTGTTACTCAGCCTAAATCTATAAAGAACGAGAGATTTGGTAACAGGCTGGACCTCTGGTGTACTTAGTTCGCCTTGACGAGAAACTCGTATTATGCTTTGATAATGTTCTGAATTCCAAGGTATAATTACTTTTTGTACGTTGAGCAGGAATGGCTCCAGTTTATAGCACCGGCATATTTTTAGTCTCATCACGTCGCACATGCGAGTGTTATCAATCCCTAGAGGAAGGCAAGTTAATTCTTTACCTACTCATTATATTGTTCTTTCTTAACATCTTAGTCTAATGCGATTATCTGCAATATTTTACATCTAAAAATATAGAAGAACCGAGAGATAGGACAGAGCTGGCACACCTGGTGAAGTCGCCCTAACGGGAACTCGACTTACTGCTTATAAGTTTTCTATGAATCCAAGTTTTTGCTTTGGATGGATGGTCAGTTTGTAAAGCACCTCGAGAGGGGCATATTGTTCGCAACGTCGTCACTAACACATGCGGTGTTCATCCCAGAGAACAGGCAGTTAATTCTTTCACCTAATTACTCAATATAAATACTTGTTTCTTTCTTTAAGCATTCATTATCTAATTGCGATCACTTATTTCTATGCTTAAATATTTACCCGATTCTACAATAGAAAGAACGTAGAGATCCATAGGACAGGCTAGGACACCTGTGATGTCGCCTTTGAACGGGTAACTTCGTCTGCTTTAATAGTGTTCTTGAATCAAGTTTTTTGCTGGAGGATGGCTTCAGTTGTATAGCAGACCGGGGATATTTGTCCTCACTGTCGTCGCAACATTGCGTAGTTCAATTCCAGATGAAGGCCAGTAATTCTTTAATCTTCTCATATATTAAATGTTCTTTCCTTTAACATCTTATTAATTGCGATTATTATTCTCCATATATTACCCTCTCTACTAATATAAAGAAACCGAAGACGATAGGGACAGGCTGGACCCCTGGTATGTCCGCCTTTGACGGAGCTCGGTTTGCTTACTATAAGTGTTCTTTAAGAATCCAAGTTTTTTTCATGTTGGCGGATGGCTCACGTGTATAGCACCTGGGCAATATTGTCTCTACGCGCCAACATGCGGCTGGTTCACCATCCCTACGAAGAAGGCAGTTTAATTTCTTACCCTTTCTCTATTATAATATGTTTTCTTTCTTCTTTTATCATTGCTTCTTTTAGCAAAATATTATGCTAATATTTATCACATAACTAAATATACACAGAAGACTACCGAGTAAATGATAGGACATCGGCCTGGATCACCTGGTGATGTCGCTTATGGACACGGAGATACTTACGGTATTAGTACTAATTTAAAAAGTTTCTTGAATCCTAATTTATTCTGTCACTTGGATGGAATGAGCTCAGTTGGATATAGCACCTTATATATATATATCTCTAGGCATATTGTCCTCTATGTCCTCACTCGCACCATGCGGTGGTTCAATCCCAATCCCAGAGAAGCTCAAGGTATGCCCTCATTTATATATTGATTTATTTATCTTTTATGTTTTAATATCTTATATAATTACGATTATTATGCAATATTTATTCCTCAATCTATAAATATAAAGATACGCTAAGAGTAGGACAGGACTGGTATAACCTGTTACGGATGTTGGCCTTGACGGGACATTCGGTAACTGACTTTATAAAGTGTTCTTTCTATCTGATCCTATTACTCACACAATTGTTTGCTTAGGATGGAATGGCTCAGTTTGATATAGTGCCATACCGGGCCATAGTTAACCTCACGCGCAATCAATTGCGGTTGGTCATTCACAGAGAAGGCAGTTAATTCTTACCTTCTCTCACAGCTCTATCTATGCTTCTTTCTTTTCTATTACTATTATTAATCTTAAATTGACGATTATATATTTATGCAATTATTTTTAAGAGTACCTAATATTAATAGTATATATATTTATCAATATATATATATTAATTATAATATATATTAATTTTAGTATTTATATATTATATATATCATTATATATAATACAACTTTTCAGATTATATATACTACTATATATATTCTATTATATCTCACATGAATATGTATATTATTATCTTATTTATATATATTTTAATATATTATACGTGAGTCTTCTTTCAATATAAATTTTCTTCTATATCTACTGTACCAAATTGACTCCAAAACTATACTTTAATTTCCAACTCTCTAAACCAGCGTAAGAAGATCAAGTCCCTCTCACATTAGAACTAGCTCTTAGACACTGCGACAAGCTGTTGCAACTCGCGTAGCTGAACAATGATAGGAGCGACGAGAGGAGCGGAAAGTGGAAAGGTTTGCGAAATCCTGAAACCTTTTGCATTGCATGCGCTCATGTTTTCTTTTATTTCAGACGCTTTCTTGTTCTGGCTTACTTTGCCAATTCTAATTCTTCCGTTTTATCTTAATTAATTAACGAAGGAAGTTTATCAAGTCATTTTGAATCTTTAGATTTCAATATTCAAAGAAATTCATTTTTATTCCCTATCAAATTATATTCTTTAATTTTAATTTTCAAATCTTGTACTCCTTACCATTACTGTCAATGTTATATATCATGCTAATCGGACTGACGCCAATTTCCCCCTCCCCCAATAATGGACTATAAAATTTCTTAATTTTCTCATCTTAATTTTGTAAATAGGGGGATAAAAAAAATAAAAAACGTAGCAAAATTAAAATTTCACTAAATAACGTCGTTTTCTGAGTTTTTTTTTTTATGGTTTTGTATCAATGCTTTCAGAAATACTTTTTTTTTAACTCTTAACCTATGTTTTTGAACCTTGGTTCTTTCAAACTCTTAACTATAATGTTAGAATAAAAATTTCATAAACTTGATAAATATACTTGATGGGTCCATTACCTACATAATGCACGATCATGATTTTTTTTTGCAACTTGTTAAATTTGTGTCTTCAGCAATGTTAAAATTCTACAAACTCAGCTAACACTTCTTGTGTTTTTATAGAATGACAAATTGCAGATAACTTTCTTTCTGCTCATGCGATCTTGGATGAAATTTCCAGAGCATATGCAGTCTTGGGAGAAGGCATCTAAATTTTATTTAGCATATCTTTCTTTGATTAATGCCAGTAGTTTTGTGATTGTGTCTTTTTCTTGGAACAATTTAACTTTTTTTATTTTTTTTGGAAATTTAAATGTTTTAATTTCTGAATATACAAAGATATCATTATCTAGGTAATAAGACATGTATTCTTGCCCGGCTATACTAATCCCCTTGCATCAACTTTCTGATAGTTGAAAATCGGTACAAGTAAGATCAATAAAGAATATCAATTATTTCACTTTTCCAAAAAAATGTTGTTTTTTTTTGGAAAAGTGATATGCCATATTTTTTTTACCTTATTCCCCATCACATCAAATTTTTCCGGGAGCTTATAGATGTCGCGGTGGATGCATCCTTTTTTACCTACGATCATTTTTCTTGTATACTGCAAAAGAAGAAAATTAAAAATTTACCCTAAAAATAATTCGACTACATTTGCTCTGAAATTTCATCCAGTAAATCGGCATAGGTTTTATATAGATCATCGCAACCTTTTTCATTTTAAAAACAAAACAAGTGGATATTTTTGAATTTTTTGATTTCTATGTCATTTTTTTTTTAGTTATCTATCTCTTCAAAACACTCCGCTAAAAACTTAACTCTTCAGCGCATTCTTGTAAGGCGTATGCACACTTATCGCCGGAGAGCTTCAAGTTTGAAGTTGAATTGCAAAACCGAGTCAAAAAGGCACAGGGTGTGTTGTGTTAGAACACATGAATATATTCCGAAAGAATCGCACCAGAACACAGAATATAATCTACTCGAAAACACCGACGTTGTACAGCACAGTTCGTAAAACCTACCGTTGGCTTCGTGTGTTCCCGTCAAAAATTGGCGCAACAATTGAAGAAGATTTTAGTCCCACCCTTTCGGAAGAGAGCCAAGGGCCCTTTGGCGCTCATCGCGATTAACAAATACCAGGAGTCGCGCTGTACAGCTATATTTTGAACTGCGTTGCTTTCCTTAACACGGACCTGCTAAACCTCCCACAATTCTCTCCTTCAGGCATTCCTCTTACTGGGACTCACATCCACTTGTTCCTTCGGTCTCTCCGGCCGGTCGATTCCCCAGCACACTCAACCACTATATCATCTGCTTAACCACTGGCTATCAACCCATCCTTTTCCACATGACCAAGACCATCGCAACGTACTTTCATTCGATTCTCTCATTTATTCCTTTCTTCACACCACATCAACTTTAATATAGGTTCCATTCGTTATTTTGCAGATTTCTTCCACACCTAAGCCTGCCCCCTATAGATTGTCCATTCGAACAGTATAGTAACTGTTAACGAATCTTACCTCTTATTCCAGACATGGAGCGTGCTCACTAGCATATGAGCCCAGGGTAACAACGAGGATTCACCCAAAATAACCCCTCATGATCACATCACCCTACATATAAGAAGAAGTATGGCGAGTAAGCCGGCCAGGAGTATAATAGAGAGAGAGAAGCCGTACACACACTATATCTTATACCCTGTGATATATTGAGATACCTTACACTAAACCTATATATCTCTTACTACTCATAACTCATATATATCACTATACAACACAATATATTATAACATATTATTACCTAATACACTGTGCGTATCCCCCACAGGGAAATTTTTTCGGGGCGGCCAAACAAAGAATGGTTCTATATATATATACTATAATATTATTAATATATACTATATATATATATAATATAATAATATATAATATATATAATAGCATATAATCCTTACCCTTGTGCTACGAGGGCGTCTTTAAAGGTGGTGGCCATACGAACGCAGTGACCTTCAAGTATTATTACCTATATATCGGGATTTCCCGGATAGTATCTCAGTAGATCACCTTTATACATAAAATATATATGAAAACAATGAAATTTAAAGCAATAACGTAATACTACGATAGTTAATTAAGATAAACCTAATAATTGTTATCAATAAAATAGTGAATGAAAGAAACGGGACAGGTTTATTAACGTCTTTTCTTTATGGTTAAAAGCCGGGTGAAACCTGAGACCCCCCAGATATGAGAAGAAGCAGTTCCCATACAAGGGCGATGAGGCCCTTGTATACTGGGGCGTAACGTCGTGAAGAGTGAAAAAGTCCTCGCATCTAAACAGAATCCAGCTTCTTTGAGGCCGCCTGCAAACCGTTGTTGATGTGAGGTTTCTCAAGACATTTTTTTGTTTATGTTACAGCCAAGGATGTTTATGACAGGAGAGACGAGAGAAACGTCGAAAAGAGATAGAAAAGTTAGAATGTGTCTAGAGAGGGAGATTTGAAGAAGTTGATGTTTTTAAAGAAGTTGATTTCACAATGGTCAGACTACGACCCACCCGGAATTCTATCCAGATCAGCGAGAAATAGAATTCGGAATGACTGGGACGAGAGGCAATTTCTAGAAGTAAAAGAGGAAGAAGAATTGAAATGAGTTGAAGAAAAAATGGGGTCGATGTATCCGCATATAGTGATATAGATGTTGGATGGATTGTGCAGGGTGGAATCATTAATGAAAGAGGAATAAAGTAGGAGATAGAAGAGAACCTGAGAAACATCTATTGACAGAAAAGGAAGAAGAATTCGTTCCATCAACAGAACAAAAGCGATTATTGAGCGGATTTGAACAGAAAACTAGATCATAAAGTAAGTCAAAGCGAGGAGGAATCCCAGATGGAGGGGAGCTTGGAGAGCAGTGACGCGTGCCATATACGGTCAAATGCTTTGGATATGTCGAAGCGCCACCCAGCGCAAGTTCCCGTAGTTTTCCAAGGCAGGAAAAACATAGAATCGGTTAATATGGAGAAGTATAGTCACCCAGAGAAAACTCGAACGCCGAAAGCCGTACTGGCGATCGGAAAGAGAAAGAGAGAGATTCAGGATGGTTAGAAAGTGCAGGTTAAGGTAAGTGGTTCAGAAGATCTTAGATATGACATAAGGTGAGAGTATGGGCGATGTTGAAGGACAAGGATCAGAGCGGCTTCCTTTTTCGAAATAGGTTGGACATGTGATGCTTTCCAACACTGAGTGGAAAGTGTTAGTATTGAGACATAGAGATATAGTTGAACGAGGGGCAGGGCAGCTCGGAAGCAACTCCTTCAATACCGGTGGAGAATGCATTCGCGGCACCCGCTTCTAACGTGTAGATCTTCAGGAGCCCATCCCCGGATCAATGTCATCACAGGCAAGATCATAGGTACAGAGGGAGAAGGGGCGGAGGAGGAATGCAGAATCGGTCCGGGCTTGAGTTATCGAGGAAAATAGGAGGCCGAGAGATTTGCTTTTCAGTTTTTTTTGGAGAGTTAGTCAACAGGAGCCATCAGATCGAATGAGAGGAAAGGCAGATTTTACAGGGAAGTTGTTAGAGATGTTGTTTGGCTGAAGAGGCGAAAGTGATTTTTTTTCAGTAGGGGGAGGATACAAGGAGGTTAGCGTGCACCTTCGTTTGGATGAAGCCCGCTTTGCTCGTGAAGAGGTATCCTGCCAGATTTCTAGCCTGAATGAATTGCGAGAGTGTAGGAGCGAGAATTTTTCTCAACCGCCCGATCAGCGCTGGGTCTCTGACCCCCCCTGAAAACTGCGCAGAGAACGCCCACCGATCTGGACCACCCACTGCTTACTGAGAGCACGCAAGAAAGAATTAGTCGAAGAAGGAATGACCTGCTCATCCCATCAACGATTACAGCTCCCACATTAGTGGCAGAAGCCGAAGGTCATCAGGAAAGTCAAGCAGCTCATTCAATTATAGTTAGTGTAGAAGCGACGCGTCACCCCGATCTCGATCAAAGTGCCAGAAGAAAACGCATAGGGCAGATGGGAGCTGTTGGATGAGGAAAGTATTAAAAGTTAGAAGAGATATAAGGTTGTGTCAGATTTAACAAATAGGAGCGCGAAGGAGTGTGATTTTAGACGAGAAAAGACTAGTGGGATAACTATAGGATTCAAGTGTGTTAGAATTGGTTACGATCCGGAATGGTGTGTAAGGTTCTTTGATTAGTATTGCTCCAATGTTAAGAATGGCTGAATGATTCGGCTACCTCCACCTAAATATATGAGAGACGTCCCACATTCAGTTTGTGTAATTTTGAATCCTAAATTGTTATCAATTTGTAAAATATATAGTGGTGTTCACTGCAGTTGTACATTTTTAAAGGAAAGGTGAAAATTGTTCTGTAGGAGAACCAGTAGCCGAAAGCAAAAGTATTGTTAGAACGGAAGAATGGTTTGGAGCCACAGATCATCGAAGTGGAGATTCGATTCACGAGACGTGTTTACGGGTCATTAATGTTTACAATATGGAACCTCCATCCTTCCTTCATGATATATAACGGAATATTTAATGAAATTAAGATATATATTATTATAGATATTATTTTTATATTATATAAAAAATTTAATAACGTACACGATTAATAGAGCGGAGATATATATAGTATTTACTATTTTAAGCTACAATATCTTATAATATAGATAAGTCTCAGATAACACTGGAGAAGGAAAATAAAAGGTTTATGCTACTACTACTACAAAAGTACATCCTGATAATGAGATTACTAAAACATCTTACGTAAGCATTGTTAAATTTATCGCGCTGCTTGACTGAGAATGTTACGAAGATCCCGAGATAAATTCGATTTTTCTATTATTTTTACGTCTCAATATTCGACTCGCTCGGATGTTGGTAACAGTAGAGATGTGCAAAATAACGTACATTAAGTCGTTCTCACTCTCAATATGTGACGCTTCTCTCAATGTAGAGTCAATTCAGAAATCTAATGTTGAAAACGATTCTTCCTAACGACATCATTACGGGTAATATTGCCAGTTTGCAACAGAGCCATAATATCTTTCGCTAAATCCATGTGCCTGCGACCTATACAAACTAGTCATTCTATATGCGTATAATTATGCGCGAACCCTCGTCGGCTGGTGATTGCATTCCAACTTTCATAACTCCATTCTGCTTTTTACTATAATTCTTCAATTGGGCTTTCGAGATCTTCCTTGTGAGATGTTACACAATATTTTATCTTCCATAATGGCATTCAACCCTTGCGTACTGACAAATTGCAAGGAAAATTTTAAAAAACCGTTGATTGTAAATTACATGATATTAAATCATTTCAAAAAATGGTATAAAAAATGATGTGCGATAACAAGTCTGTGGTTCGGAAAGTAGGAATGTTTGGTCTGTAATTTTGGAATTGTTAATTCTTGGGTACAGGCAATTTCAATACTCAGTTCAGATTCAGATGCGCTTTACACATTCTTCAAAAATCATCTTCGAAATTCTAATGTTGCATTTCTCTGATGGTTTCAAGTTTAGTTTAAACTAATGGGAACTTACGAGATTTTGTTCCTGACACGCGACGAATGTATCATAAAATTAATTTTAGAACTTCTGCACCTTATATTAATTAACGGGGATATGCAATACTTAAAATTCTAGTGCTAGAAATATTTCGGGGGTGGCCATGGCCCCCCTGGCCCCCCTGGCCCCACTAAATACGCCACTGGATATATATATAACTATGATATTATAATATAATATATGATATATAACTCTTTTATATATATATAATTATACATACAACCCCTATACCCTATATCCGTATATACCTTCCCAACAACACTCAACTAATATATATATATATAATATATATAAATATATATATTATATATTTACTATGTTTTACTTCGCACATCTCCACTCGCTCCACATCTTATTCCTTTTTTTTTCTTATTTTTTTTCTCTTTCTATCTCTATTCTTCTCTCTCTCTCTCTTCGGTTGTTTCTCTTTTCTCTCTCTCTCTCTTCTTTATCTTTTTCTCTTTCTTCTTTATACTCTCTTTCTCTCTCTTCTCTCTCCTTTCTCCTCTCTCTTCTCTCTCTCTCTTTTCTCTTTCTATATCTTCTCTCTCTCCTCTTCTCATTATCTTTTCTCTTCTTTTTCTCTCTTTCTTAATTTTCTCTTTTTAATATTCTATCTCTTTCTCTTATGCTTCGTTTAAATATCTCTTATATAATTATATCTCTATAAATATATATATATATTTATCTATTATATAATATCATTCTATCTTCTATTCTCTATCGTATATTATATATTTATATATTATATTTTTCATAGTATAATTATATCTATCTATTTTTTATATATTATATTATATATATTATTTTTATATATATATACATAAAATTTATATATATATATTTATATATATTATATATATATATATATATATATATATTTATTATATATATATAAAAAGATTTATCTATCTCTTTATATTATATTTTAAAATTTTTAAATATAGTATTAATATTATTTAGTTTTTATTTTATTTAAACATATAATTTTCTCACAGGTGGAGGGTGGCGTTGGTGATTGAAAAGGGTTTAATCTTATCAACACCTTTACGAAAACAACCAAATGATAGAGGGGGTTTTCAGCCCGTTGCTACCAGAACGAGAGAATCTTCATATGACTTGAACGATGACTTCGAGATTTGCAGCTTCACACCAAAAGGCTTTATTTCTATTAATTTACAGGAAAGTTTCTCAAAACAAAATTTTCGTTCTATTTAAATTCTTCAAAATTTTAGAAAGAAAATGTTTGAAGCAACAGCTTATATAGTAACCAAATGATATCTTTAAAATTAATTAATTTAAAAAATTTAGAAATTTCGAATGATGTTTTAAAACATATTTTTTTTTCTAAAATATAGGGTCTCAGAGTTGGACTTTGGCGAAGTACGCTCTCTTCTGAAAACACAATTCTCAAAGCAAATGCTGCTGCCTTCTCAGAATTTTTCTTGTTTGTATTTTTCAATCACACTCCAAGATCTTTTTATCATTCTTTCCCTCCTGAGTCTTCCTCTTTTTCGTTCCCTTTGGCTGGTTTACTCCGCTTTCTCGATGAGCAGTCGAATCATATATATAGAATATATATATTAATATATATTTATAATATATTATCATAATCAATATATATATATATATTTATATTATATATTTCTCTTTATAATTATATATTATATATATAATATATATATATTATATATTATAATATATTAATTTTACTCACCTTTTTTTTATCATTTACATTTAATTTATATTTAAATAAATATATAATATAATTAAATTTATAAATATATAATATATTATATATATATATATATATATTTATTTATTATATATTTATAATATTAATATATATCTTTTATAAAATATTATATAATATTATTTATTATACTATTATATATATATACTTTATATTAATATATATTATTATTATATATTATATATATTATTATATATATTATTTATAGTTAATATCTTTATATTTATATTTAATTATATTAATATATATTATTATGATATATATAATATATATTTTATAATAATAATATATAGATATTTGTTTCACAAATATATTTATTTATTTTTTATATATTATATATAAGAGATATATATATAATATATTATATATTATACTATATATATATATATATATAAGTAATATATATATGTGTTGGTGTGTGGCTCTTGTGTGTGTGAGTGTGTGTGTGTGTGTGCTGTGTGTGTGTGTGTATGCAACTGGTGTGTTGTGGTGTCGGTGGTAATAACAACATTGCACTGTATTGATGCCGCTATGAAGGTCATGGGTTAAGATGAAAAGGTATACAAAGAACCAATAAGCTAGGATTGTAAATTTGAAATAATCCTTGAAATAGCTTGAGCTCTGGAGCTGGTTGATGATGCATTTATGGTTGCATGCTGGCTCTGTTCCGCAATAAAGTTATATTAATATGTAGATTTAAAAGATTATAAATTGATTACGATTTCGACATATTTTCTATAATGACATTTTATTTAATGTAAGGTAAAAAGCAGGGAAATAAAAGATACATTAAATAATAAAAATATAGTTTCTTTGCTCCTCTGTTCATAAATAAATATATTAACTAATTAATAGGGCATTAATATCTATAATATATTATATATGTTCTAGATAGACCATCTGAAGTAAGACATTTGTAGATTAAATATTATAAGTAGTTTCTTTCTTTTGTAAAATATTTTTTTAAATATTTTTTTTTATATATAATTATATATTATATTATTATATTATATAATATATAATTAATTATATATATTATAATATATTCTACTATCATTATAATTTCACTTCCTTTCCTATATATATATATATATATATTTTAATATATAAACTTTTAATATATATAACTCCAGAGGTGGAGTCTGAGTAGGAGTCGGAGTCGGAGTAGTAATTTGAAAGGGTGGAGTCGGAGAGTCGAGTCGGAGTCGGTAAGTTTCAGAGGCCGGAGGCGGAGTCGGAGTGGAGTCGTAATTTTGAAGAGGGTGAGTCGGAGTCGGAGTCGGAGTCGGAAAATTTTTTGAACCGATTTTCTGCCTGTGACGAGCTCTCACTAATAAATGGTACAGAGGGGGCGGTAAGCTGGGCTTTCTTTTTCGACGTTTGTCATGTTCTCCACTGCTTTTTCTTTCCGATGCTTGTACAGCACCTACCCCCAATCTTGGGGCAAAGGAGGAAGGTGAAGAAAGAAAGAAAGACATATATATATATATTATATATATATATAATATATATTATATTATATATATATATATATATTATATATATATATATATATTATATATATAATTATATATATATAATATATATAATATATATCGTAACATAAAATTTTATTGTTTTATTTTGATTTTGATTCATAAAAAGAAAGGGATGAATACACTAAATGAAGTTAAATAAAAAATAAATGCTTTAACAAATAAAAGAAGGCCTTACCTTTTAAACTCTGTGCTAAGGTTTATATGACCAACCATGAATTAGGTAACTTGGAGTCCGTTTAAGTTTTTGTGCTTGCTGAATTTTGTAGTAAACAATGAAGGGTAGGGCCCTAACTATGCAGACCCGTTCTTCAACTGTGCAATTTCTACAATATGTAATTTTTTCATTTCACGTACGAATAAACATAAAAAGAAGAAAACCCGTTACGCGTAATTCCATATCGCTGAGACTTGCCATTTTAGATGGTTTATTCTGTCACTGACTTAACTTTATTTTTTTGTCATGATTATGGAGACTTTGGTAAACTAAAACAAGACTCCATTTTTAATCAAAGCATCATAGGGAAAAAAGTTTAGAAAAGTAAGAGTTAATTTTATTTCAAATTTTGAATTGTAATTTAATTAGTTTGATTATTTGAGTTTTTCTTTGTGTTTTCGGTACAATTCAAGAAATTTTTAAATATTAAAGGAACTCAATTGAACATAATTCTCAAAACGGAGAGTAAAGAAAATAAAAATTTTTTTGTATTTGTTTTTAAGTTTGTTTTTTTTTTTTTGGTTTGGCCGGGAAAGCTGAGAGGATCATTATTACTACGAATTCACTAGTTGATGTGTAACCTTTTTTTTTCTTTTTACTCTTCTCCCTTCTTTTAACCAATAAAAGTTGTATTAAATCGGTTTTAAGAGTGTTAATTCATATTTTGCTCATCTTGTTTTTTCGCAGATAACCTTTTTGGTCTAGAATCAGTCTTTTCAGAAGACTAATTACATTTGTCTGGTTAGGTGAAAGGTCTTTGTCAGGAATGTCGTCATTATGAGGAATTTCTAGAGGATAAAGATTATAAACATGTCTCTTTGATTGGCTTCCAGAACCAGTTTGCTCTGTAACATGCCTAATAATACCCTCATCAGGATGCAAATTCACTATCCTAGCCATTTTTCAAAAGAACTTTGGAGTTTTAGCTGCCTCATTTAAGAGACAAAGATCATCAATTTTAGGTACTTTACTTGAACCTATGAGTTTATGTTGTTTTTTCTCAACGTCTCTAAACCTAAATAGATACTCTTCCTCTCCTATTTTTTCTTTTTTAATCTACCTCTTTGTTGTATATTTTATATTAGATTTCTTTTCAAAATTTAGGTGGGATCTAACCTTTCACCCATATCAGTGGATGAAATTTCATTGTCCAGGCATTAGTTAAAAAATTATAATTAATTATATCCTGCCCACAATACTAATTTGAAAGGATTAATTGACTCATAGGAGGGATCTTGCATTAGAGCTAAACATATAGTAAGAGGCTGAATTATAGTGTGCTAATTTTTTTACTAAGGTGGGTGATATTTGATTCTAAAATTAATTTAGCCTTTAGGAAGTAATAGAGAGCCTTTTTGACCTCAAGCCCACTAATCGCTCAACCCTCCCAGTTCTTGGGCTGAGTAACTTACCCAGTGAACTGCCATATCAATAACCTATTCTCACCAAAAAATACTCCTTTGCCTATCTAGTTCAACCAATGGTGTTTAAGTATTTACTAGCTTTTTTTAAAGGTTGATTGATTATCAGATATTAGGAGTGCCGAAAGAGATAGTTAGTGATAATGGTAAAGCTCTTTTAGAAAAGTTATCTGTAGTCAAGGTCATAGACAATACAGGATACTTGTGAAATCTGTTACAACATGTAAAAGTACCCCCTGCATGAGTAAACCTTTGATTTTTCTATTTGAGTTTGTTTTAACCGATAAGTAGACCACGCCATAATCTCTACTGCTGTGGTTTCAACAGGGATTTTATTACTCAATTTTTCTTTAATTAAAGGACCTACTGAGGAATATCATAGGCCTTACAATGATATTTCTTACAGATTACACCAATTTTTTAAACATCTTTTCTAGACAAGTTGGTTAATTTGGGTAAATTCCAAAATTCCTGGTCCTTAACATATTGCAGTTGCTGATAGACCTAGTCATGATTATACTTTTGGTGAACCATTCACATGCTATATTTTTAGTAATTGACTGTCCTTAGGTGAAGAAGCAGCAGGAACCTTGCAGATATATGGAATATTGTAACCTCCATATCTGTATAATCTGCCCAATGGTTCTTATTATACCTGTTTACCAAAAAAAGTTTAAATCCTTTTGGAGATCTGGGAGATCATTTAACAGGGCTACCTTCTTTGATTTTTTTGCAGGAAATTTAATTCCAATTAGGGAAAAATCTTAACCTTGAATATACTTATCCAATAATTTGAAGCTACTTTATTAAAACTACTGGGAATTTTAAGCAAAGTATCTATCCTGTTGAAGGGTTAAAAATTGGGTTTGGTAAATTATGATCTATAAATATTTGAGATTATTCTATAAATCTAAATACTATAAACCTGTAAATTCTTAATATTTTATTTCTATTTGAAAACCTTTCAACATTAAAAAGGGGTTCAGTGGGTTCATTATTACGTACCTGCAGTAGATGTCAATGCATTAATAACAGTTTGATTTTTTAAATCTACTACAATTGTTTTAGGCCATAGATCTTTCAGAACTTAATAAATGGATGAACCATTTCAAATAAAAATGTTTTAAATTTTAAATAACCTTTTATTTGATAGTTCCCTGGTGAGTAAACTCAGCAGGGTTTTCTACCTCCGCAACATGACGTACCGTCCACATTAACATTGGAAATTGTGCACTCTCCTAATGTAATTTACTAATACTCTAATTTTTTTACTAAAATAGACTTGCATTTTAGAGATGTTTGACCTATCCACATTAGCAGCTACCCAGAGAAGCAGTCCAAATGCATTGTATCAAAAAAACTATCATGAGCCTCATAAAGTTTCAATTAAATATTTAAATTAGATTAAACTAACTAGACAAATGGCCAAAAGTTCTAATTGACTAGATTGAAATTTCTTTTGTTTAGGGTTTATTCTAATTTTGCATAAATTAACCTGACCATGTTTGTTAACAAGTAACACTTACAACATACCCATAGCTGGCGATCCCAAAAAACAGAACGATAGTCATCAAAAACTCCATTTTAAAAGTTCAGGAAAGGCCATTCTGCGAAATGTTATGTTAGATAACTTTAAAAGATCTTTACAATAGTAAGCGCATCTTTTAACCAGGTTAGGTGGACGAATCTATTTCATCCCAAATCCAGAATCTTTCAAGACACCAATTTTCGCATACATACTAATTTTAGTTTAAAAGGCTACTTGGGGCTACAAACCCACAGGGGTCATACAAACCTTTGCACAGAGGCTCATATTCTCTCTCTAGTTTGGCATTTTTATTTGTTTCGAAAATTCTTTAAACTGCAAGTGAAATCATTTTTTTCTGTCGCCAATGAATAACCTATCATAATTTGAAGTCACCTCAAAGGATTTTCAGATGATCCTATCCCAAGTTTATTAAACATTAATTCAGCTTCAGGACAGCTAGAAGCCCACTGATACAGATGAAACCCATAAGGTTCCATATATTCAATAGCCGAATCAAAATTATCTAATTTCATTAAATTAACAGAAGGTAAGACTGAAATTATTCCATATAAAACTCTTTGTGCAAGACTAATTATCCCTTTTTCTGTGCCTTTAAGATTCCCACAAAAAGTATGAATAGCCTCCTGAAGTAAAAAGGGACTACTTTTATTTCCAAAACCCCCTATTAATATTCTAGAAGCATATTAAATTAAGAATTGTGACACTGGTGATTAATTCTTTTAACCTAGATATTTTATGACCTCTATCAGAATTTTTTGCAAGATGTAACATTAAGAAGGCTTTCTCAGTATCTAGCTGTTCCCCAAAACATGTAAGTCTGCATTAATATTAAAATGCCTGGCTATATGAGGAAGGAGGGAGGGACAATCCTCAATGGCATCACTTCACAAGCTATATCTTACAAAAGATTTTTATACCGTGGGGTCACTACAATTCCTAAAATGTTTGTGGTTTCCACATATAGAGTCTTAAAACTGCAAAGTGGGGTAAAAAATAATCACCTACTAAGTTATTTTCATTTAAGGGTACTTGATAGAGAATACCATCTCATTTATTTGTTGATCAAAGATTTCATCATATTTTTTAAAGTAATTTATTATTTTAATGTTTGAAATTAAGTGTCTGAACCTATCATAGAATATCAAAATTTGGGGTTAAATTACTTTTTTCATAACCTGACTTCCAAGGAGAATTTCCCCACTGATACTCCTCCTCTTGTTATTTTTACAGTCCTCTAAAAAAATTGGCAATCACCATTGTCTTTAGTAGAGTAGTTTGTAATCAGTGTAAACACCACATGTTTTCTACGACTATTACTAATTGAAGCAATATCTCAGACATGGCCATCTCGTTAACCTTTATCGTCTACAACCACTTGTCGGGTATTAATTAATATTGAGTAACTTAAATTATTCAGTTTTTAGGTATCAGCATGCACATCCCTGTAAATGATCACTCCAAATTTTGGGTTGTATGCACATTGCATTTCCAATTGTTAATTATTTCTAAGTTAGTCTTAATACTTGATGCACCTTATTATTATTTGAAAAATTATTAACCTAATGGGTAAGAGTAGTCATCAGCTAAATTATATCCTTGCCATTGCAAAGATGTTTTTAAATCAAAAAGGCCATCAATTTCAAAACTTAAAGGAATTGGCAGTCATCATTGCATTTAATTTTGATTTGGGGGAATTTCAATATAAATTTAGCAAGCTTCAAAATATGATTTTAGCTTTGAGAAATAAAACTACTATAGTTATAGCTTCATGTACATTACTTTGTGTGATATACCTAATGCTCAGAGCACCACGTAAGTTATAAACGTTATCTGAGAGCCACTATGCAACCATTCGGCACCTAAATTTAACAAATCCCTAAATTATTCATTATGGGCAACAATAGAGAAGGAAGACATGAATTTTCTCACCTACTTCACTTAATGCACCTAGACTAGTTCTTTTCCATTTTTTTGTATTAACCTTTTACTAACTTGTTTTCTTCTAGTTTTTACATTTTTCATTCTTTTGGGGATTAGAATGTAAATTCATATTTAAACACAAAAAAGAAAAGATGAGATCTCTTTTGACAAGAATTCTTACAAAGGATCTAAGGTAAGCTTTACATTTTTCTCTGTAATTGGAATTAGTAAGTACATTTTTTACATGACCTAGTTGTTTAGTTCTCTCAATTTAGCCCTATTAACTAAGATAAGTACTACAGCCTTGAACTATACTTGCCCCTTTTTGGTTGCATGAACTTCACACTTCCTGATCAGCTATAGTTGCTTAACAGGACTGAACTTTTAGGTTTACGTTCTTCATAGAAAAAGTGAGAGTTTTGATCAGGGGAATCATTAGACTTAGATATATGTTGTTTTTAGAATGATCATCTAAATTAATGCACTTAACAGAGCTAACTACAGGATTAACAGCTTTATTACTTTGTTGGTCACCTAGAGTCCTTGTTGCTTCTGCAACCTCCTTTTTAAACTCTTCAAAAGGCTGGTGCAGTTTATACCCACAAGTTCTTAAATAATCTTGTAACTCTTTTGATAAGGAGTTAAAGTAAATATATAATTGTATATTCTTCAATATTAATTTCATTATTTTTAAGTAAATTTATATTGGCATTCATATATGCCTGAAATTCATGTAAAGATTTGTAACACTTTTTAGCTTTGGGAGTACTTAAAAGGTTTTTAATCAAGGAAAATTTAAATTGCACAGGTGAAGCAAAGCATTCCTCGAGTTGTTCCCAAGCCTCATCATTCTCTGAGGTCTCGGACTCCTGTATGCAATTAATTTGAATTAAAGGATTACCTTTTAAGGATTGTTTAAGATACGAAATTTTTGGAATATTGCTAAAATTAGGTTTATCATAAATATTTCTAAAAGAAATTTCAAAATTTTTAAATTGTGATGGATTTCCATCAAAGTGAGTTATTTTCAGTTCTGGAACCTTTACACTTGAATACTGCATTAAGGGGATTTGAACTGAGCTATTATTTTGGAAACCTGAACCCAACTGCTGAATTACTTTATTAATATAAGTATAGTAGTAAGCATTTTTATCCTCAAGAGCTTCTAATCTTTCATCATTATATTCAGGACACTCTACAAAACTTATACTAATATTATCATTTAAAGTTTCTAATTCATCTCTGAATTTTTTTAATGTAAGGATTTCATTAGTCTTATCTTTAAGACATCTTTGAATTTGAGGATTGAATTTATTAATAGATTTAGTGGAGATGCCCCTTTTAGATGCTCGAGCGTTTTAACACTATTGACAACTACCAAAGTTGACTTGAAGGGTTAGTAGATTAAAATTTTCTTTACTGATCCCAGTAAATGTCTGTGACACTCATTTTAAGTTATAACAATTTTAATCTAATTTTAAATTCAAAATTTAAACTGAAACACAATGGTACTTTGTACAAACTTTAGGTCAATACCATTACAAGAGGGCAGTAGAACCACATTATTAGGCCAGGATCAGCTAGGCTACGGCTATAGGCTAGGCTGGCTAACCAATTTCTTTGGCCAGACTTAATAGCTAAGGTTTAAAAAAACTTAATACTTACAAATTATTAACATAGGCCTACCTAATACACAAAACTCTGGTAAGTAGGCTATGCTTTATGTAGGCTATTAGCTTAGGCCAACAATTGACACCAAGTAGGCTTTGCTTAAAAGTAAACACCTAAGTAGACCCTAGGCCTACTTGAAGATGTGATTAAGGTGTCATTAAATTTTAATTTAATTCTGAGATCAACTGTTCAACTCTTTAATTACTATACAATTCCGTTAAGTAATTTTTAAAATTAAATACAAAAATAATCAGGCATGTTACAATTGAGAAATTGGCGCAAAATCTACGATCTAGTTTAGACCGGGATCAGACTTGCAGACTCTGATCCACGTCTAACTATCGTAATTTTGCCCAATATATATTATATTCTCAATTGTAACATGCCTGATTATTTTGTTTAATTTTAATAAATTTACTTAAACGTGAAAATTGTTAGGTAATTAAAGGTTTATCAGTATTTTTGAACCAAATTAATTAAAATTTAATGACAAAGTGTTATCTTTGATCGTAAAGTAGGCCTAGGGTCTACTTAGGTGTTTACTTTTAAGCAAAGCCTACTTGGTGTCAATTGTTGGCCTAAGCTAATAGCCTACATAAAGCATAGCCTACTTACCAGAGTTTTGTGTATTAGGTAGGCCTATGTTAATAATTTGTAGTATTAAGTTTTTTTAAACCTTAGCTATTAAGTCTGGCCTAAAGAAATGGTTAGCCTAGCCTAGCCTATAAGCCTAGCCTAGCCTTGATCCTGGCCTATAATAGTGGGTCTACTGTCCCTTTGTAATGGTATTGCTAAAGTTTGTACAAAGTACATTGTTTTTCTGTAAATTTTGCATTTAAAATTAAGATTAAAATTGTTTATAACTTAAAATGAGTGTCACAGACATTTACTGGGATTCAGTAAAGAAATTTTCTACTGAACCCTCAAGTCAACTTTTGGTAGTTGTCAATCTTGTTAAACGTCGAGGCATTAAAAGGGGCTCTACCACTAAATCTATTAATAAATTAATTCCTCAAATTAAAGAATTATCATTAGAAGATAAGACTAATGAAATCCTTACATTAAAAAAATTCAGAGATGATTTAGAAACTTAAAATGATATTAGTATAGATTTTGTAGATTGTCCTGAATATAGCGATGAAAGATTAGAAGCTTTTGAGGATAAAAATGGTTACTACTTTACTTATATTAAAAAAGTAATTCAGCAGTTGGGTCCAGGTGTCCAAAATAATAGCTCAGTTCAAATCCCCTTAATGCAGTATTCAAGTGTAAAGGTTCCAGAACTGAAAATTACTCCCTTTGATGGAAATCCTTCACAATTTAAAAAATTTGAAATTTCTTTTAGAAATATTTATGATAAGCCTATTTTAGCAATATTCAAAAATTTGTGTATCTTGAACAATCCTTAAAAGGTAATCCTTTAATTCAAATTAATTGCATACAAGAGTCTGAGACCTCATATGATGAGGCTTGGGAACAGCTTGAGGAATGCTATGCTTCACCTTGGCAAATTAAATTTTCTTTGATTAAAAATCTTTTAAGTACTCCCAAAGTTAATAAGTGTTATAAATCTTTACATGAATTTCAGGCATATATGAATGCCAATATAAATTTACTTAAAAATAATGAAATTAATATTGAAGATATACAATTATATATTTACTTTAACTCCTTATCAAAAGAGTTACAAGATTATTTTAAGAACTTGTGGGTATAAACTGCACCTGGCCTTTGAAGAGTTTAAAAAGGCAGTTGCAGAAGCAACAAGACTCTGGGTGACCAAGAAAGTAATAAAGCTAATAAGTTCCTGTTAGTTAGTTCTGTTAAGTGCATTAATTCAGATGATCATTCTAAAAAATAAGTCTAATGATTTCCCTGATCAAAATTCTCAATATTTCTATGAGGAACGTAACTCTAAAAGTTCAGTTGTGCGAACTATAGATATCTCGAATGTAGTTTATTGCAACCGCAAACGGAATTAGTATTTCAAGGTGTAGTACTTATCTTAGTAATAAGGCTAAATTGAGAGAAATAAATCCATTATTCTCTTACGATGAGTGTACTTTCTAATTCCATACAGAATCATCAGTGTTAATATATCTTATGATTACTTATCTACTTTAGTAAATTCAGATTAAAATCTTTTCACTCAGACTTTTAAATATTCTTGAAAAATATTTACTAATACTTAGAGTATCAAAAATATAACAATAAACAACAATTAGTAAAAAGGTAATACAAAAAATGAAAGTAAATACTACTCTAGGTGCCATTTAAGTGAAGTAGGTGGAAAATCAATCTTCCCTCCAATTGTTGCCCATAATGAAATAATTAGGAGAGTTGTAAATTTAGGTGCATGGTTGATAGTTGCTCTCAAGATAACTTTATAACTACTGTGCTCTGAAAGCATTAGGTATCTCCACAAAAGTAATTAATGAAGCTATAACTATTAGTAGTTTTATTTTTTCAAACTAATAAATTATATTTTGAACTTGCTAAATTTTATATTGAAAATTCCCCAAATCAAATAAATGCAATGGTTGTTGATACAATTCCTTTAAGTTTTGAAATTGATGGCCTTTTGAATTTAAAAACATCTTTGCAATAGCAAGGATATAATTTAGCTGATGACTACTCTTCTAATACGTTAATAATTTTTCAATATAATAAATAGGTCTATCTATCTATCTAAAGACGAGAATTAGAATAATTAAAAATATGGAAATCAATGGCATACACTCAAATTTGAAGTGATATTACAGCGATTTTCATCTGAATATATTCAAAGATGCTCACTAAATACGTAATATTAATTTAATTACCGAGTCAATGGTTGTAGACGATAAGGTTAACGAGATGCACATGTCTGAGAATATTTCAATTTAGTAATCTAGAAAATGTGGGTGTTTACAATGATCAAAAATACTCTACTAAAGACACAAATGATTCTTTGCCAATTTTAGAGAGTGTAAAAAAATAAAAGAGGAGAGGTATCAGTGGAAATCCCTTGAAGTCAGGTTATGGCTAAAAGTAATTAATCCCCAATATTTTGGAAGTATTCCTATGGTAGGTTAAGAACTTTAATTTCAAAGCTTAAAAATAATAAATTACTTAAAAAATATGATGAAATC
The DNA here is from genome assembly GCA_015478945.1 of Trachelipus rathkii. Taxonomy (NCBI): domain Eukaryota; kingdom Metazoa; phylum Arthropoda; class Malacostraca; order Isopoda; family Trachelipodidae; genus Trachelipus; species Trachelipus rathkii. The sequence goes on from JABUQX010103902.1 coordinate 59,970, forward strand.
TTTGATCAACAAATAAATGATGGTATTCTCTATCAAGTGCCCTTAAATGAAAATAATATAAGTAGTGATTAATTTTTACTCCACTTTGTGGTTTTAAGATCTAATGTGGAAACCACTAAAATTAGAATTGTAGTTGACCCCACTGGTAAAAAATTTGATAAAGATATAGGCTTTGAATGATGCCATTGAAGATTGTCCCTCCCTCCTTCCTCATATAGCCAGGCTTTTAATATTAAGCAGACATGGTAAATATATTGCAATTGCAGATATTGCGAAAGCCTTTCTTAATGTTACATTCTTGCAAAAAATTCTGATAGAGTAAGCTCATAAAATATTATGGTTAACAAGACATAATCAACCAGTGTAATAATCTAATTAATATGCCTTTAGATATTAATATGGTGTCGTTTTGGAACTAAATGTAGTCCTTTTACTTCAGATGAGGCTATCATACCTTTTGGATCTAAAGGCAAGAAAGGGTAATTATTTTGCACAAAGGTTTTATATGGATAATTTGTATTACCTTCTTTTAATTAAAATGAAATAAAGATAATTTTGATTCGGCTATAAATATATGGAACCTTCATGGGTTTCATCCTGTATAGTGGCTTCTAGGCTGTTCCGTGAAGCTGAATTAATGTTAATAACTATGGGATAGGATTCATCTGAAAATCCTGTTGAGTAACTAAATTATTAGGTTTATTTCATGGGACAGAAAAATAATGATTTACATTGCATCTAAAGAATTTTTGAACCAAATAAAAAGCCAGACTAGGAGAGAATATTGAGCTCTGTGCAAAGTTTGTATGACCCCCTTGGGTTGTTTCCCCAGTAGCTTTTAAACTAAAAGTATTTATGCAGGAAATTGGTGTCTGGAAGATCTTGATTGGGTGAAATACGTTTCCACCTAACTGTTAAAAGAGTGGTCATTACTGATGTGTAAAGATGCTTAATAAGTTATCTAAGCATAGACGTTTCCAGAATGCCTTTCCTGACTTTTTAAAAGAGTTTGATGACTCATAAACTTCATGTTTTTGTGATGCCAGCTCCATATTGGGTAGTGTGTAAGGTTGTTTATCTTGGTAATTAAACAAATGGTCCTAGGTTAATTATGTCAAAATTCTAGAATAAACCCTAAATCAAAAAGAATATTCATCTGTCAATCTAGAACTTTTTGGCATTTGTCTAGGTTATTAATCTATTATTAATATAGTTAATTGAACTTATGAGGCTCATGGATGAAGTTTTTGCCACTACAGTTATTTGGACTTGCTTTCCCTGGTACTGCTAATTGGATAGGTAAGAAATCTCTAAAGCACCTGCTAGATTTTTATAAAAAATAGAGTATTAGAAATTCAGAAGGAGAGTGCACAATTTCCATGGAGAGTGCACAATTTCCATGTAGTGTGGAGGTAAAAAACCCTGCTGATTTACTCACCAGGGGAACTATCAAGTAAAAGGTTTTTAAAATAAAACATTTTATTTAAATGGTTCATCATTTATTAAGTCTGAAGATCTATGGCCTAAAACAATTGTAGTAGATTTAAAAAATCAAACTGTTAATAATGCAGTAACATCTACTGCAGGTAATAATGAACCCAGTGAACCCCTTTTTAATGTGGAAAGGTTTTCAAATAGAAATAAAATATTAAGAATTACAGGTTATGTCTTTAGATTTATAAATAATCTCAAATATTATAGGACTCATAAATTTAATCCAAAACCCAATTTAACCAACAGAGAATAGATACTTTGCTTAAAATTCCCAGTAGTTTTAATAAAGTAGCTTCAAATTATTGGATTAAGTATATTCAAGGTAAATTTTTCCCTAATGAATTAAATTTCCTGCAAAAAATCAAAAAAGGTAGCCCTGTTAATTATCTCCCAGATCTCCAAAAGGATTTAAAACTTTTTTTGGATAAACAAGGTATAATAAGAACCATGGGCAGATACAGATATGGAGGTACAATTCCATATTCTGCAAGGTATCCTGTGCTTCTTCCTAAGGACAGTCATTTTACTAAAATAATAGCATTTGAATGTCACCAAAAGTCTAATCATGCTGGTCTATCAGCAACTTGCAATATGTTAAGGCAGGAATTTTGGATACCCCAAATTAGACAACTTGTTAGAAAGATTTAAAAATTGTGTAATCTGTATAAATATCATTGTATAGGCCTTATGATCATTCCTCAGTAGGTTCCTTTAATTAACGAAAAATTTGACGTATAAAAATCCTTTTGAAACTACAGCAGTAGATTATGCGTTCTATTATGGTTAAAACAAACTCAATGATAATCAACAGTTTTCTGTTTTCTTTTTACATGTTTAAACGTTTCACCCAGTACTCATGTTCGTCATGACTTGACTACAGAATAACTTTCTAAAGAGCTTTACCAAATTTTATCACTAACATATCTCTCAGTCAAAAAAACTATATCTGATAATATCAACCTTTAAAAAGACTCGTAAATACTTAGACCATGTGGTGAAACTGATAAGCAAAGGAGTATTTTGGTGTAGAAGGTATTTGCTTGGCAGTTCGCTGTCAGTTTACTCCCCAGAAACTTTGGAGTGGTTGAGCGTATAGTGGGCTTGGTAAAAAAGGCTCTCTATTATCTACCATCCAATTGAAATTAATTTGTTAGAATCAATATTTATCCCTTAGTAAAAGAAATTATGCACACTATAAATTCAAGGCCTCACTTATGTAAGTTCTAATGAAGATCCCTCCTATGAAGTTAATCTGTCCTTTCAAAATTAGTACTTTTTCATAAATATAATTAAATATACATTTTTTAACATCGTCTGAACAATGAAAATTTCATCCACTGAATTTGGTGTCTCTATCATAAACTTAATACGTGTTAATGAAAAGAAATTAAATTATTAAAATTTTAAGACTCATAACAGTCAGGTAAATTATAAAGAAAAAATGTGAGAAGAGTATCTTTTAGGTTTAAGAGAACTTGAGAAACAGATATAAACTCCTAGGTTCAAGTAAAGTACCTAAAATTGGTTCTTTGTCTCCTAAATGAGGCAGCTAAAACTTCCAAAAAGTTTTTTGGAAAAGGCTAGGCAGTGAATTCTGGCATCCTGTGGAGGGTATATTTAGGCTGTTACAGAAGCTAAACTGGTTTCTGGAAGCCATCAAAGAGACATGTTTTATAACTGACTATCCTCTTGAAATTCCTCAGTAATGACGACATTCTGCAAAGGAACCTTTTACCTAAACCAGACAAATGTAAATATTGTTCTCCTGAAAGACTGATTCCAGACCAAAAAGGCTTATCTCGAAAAAACAAGATGAGCAAATAAAAAGGCTCATAGACATATTTTATTTAGATTAAGTATTTGGATCGATTTAATAGAAAATGAGTAAAAAGAAAAAAAACGGGTTACTCCAGCTACAGTAGAGTAGTAATGTTTTTTCTTAGGGTTTAATAAAAAAATACAAAAAAAAAAAACAAACTAAAAAACAAAAAATAAAAATTTTTATTTTCTTTATCTCTGGGAATGTTGTACCTTTTTCATAGTTCCTTATATTTAAATTTTCTTAATTGTGCCGAAAAACAAATCAATCTTTATTTTGGGCCAAATAAATCGAACTTAACTAAATTTACAAAAT
>JABUQX010103905.1:0-15000 GCA_015478945.1 Trachelipus rathkii
ATATATATATATATATATATATATATATATATATATATATATATATATATATATATATATATATATATATATATATATATATATATATATATATATATATATATATATATATATATATATATATATATATATATATATATATATTTATATATAAATATTAATAATAATGATAATAATAATAATAATAATAATAATAATAATAACAATAATAATAATGATAAAAATAATAATAATAATAATAATAATAATAATAATAATAATAATAATAATAATAATAATAATAATAATAATAATAATAATAATAATAATAATAATAATAATAATAATAATAATAATAATAATATGCTTAATAATAATAATAATAATAATAATAATAATAAAAATACTTAACCCAGGGATCACAAACCTTTTCGACACGAGATTCACACATTCCTGCCATCTTGGGGGTCTAGTGGAAAGTCCATCCTTTACTCGCAGAAGTTTAAATTCCAATTCTTTGATATCTTCAGAAAGGTATGGCACCGATTTAACAATGATTCTCCATATTACATAATTTGCAATAACTCTACGAAACATAGAGTATATTTATAGAGTGATGCAGTATGTATTTGCATGCGTGTATAGTTTGTGTATAATATAATAATAATATATATATACGTATAGATGTAATAATAATGTACTTCTTCTAACATAATAATAATAATAATCATAATATTAATAATAATATGTATAAATCATAATAATAATATATAACAAATATATAATAATAATATACATGTATTAAATACAAATAACTAATAATAATAATAATAATATATATATATAATATATTCTATATATAATAATAATAATATATTATGTATATAATATAATAACATAATAATAATAAGAATAATAATAATATAATAATAATAACAATAATATATATAATAATAATAATATATAATAATAATATATATATATATATATATATAATATATGTAATATATATAAAATATATATATTTATTTATATATATATATATATATATATATATATATATATATATATATATATATATATATATATATATATATATATATATATATATATATATATATATATATATATATTATAGAGATAAACACCACCTTCATGGGCAGAGCCCTAATCAAGGAGGGTGTATACTCAATTAACATCCGAGCAGGGCGAAGCCAAGCCCAAGGAGAGAATAGTTCACATTCTCCCACCCGACCAGTTGCGAACGTGGGACCCTCGCTATGTTTAACGAGTGCTCTACCACTGAGCTATCGGGCGTTTTTATACAAATAAATAAAAAATATATACATTAGGGTTATCGCGTTTTGATTTATTTTCTCAAAAATTATTTCCGGTAGCACGAATGGATGAACTTTTGCCTATTAATGAATAAAATGTTTATTTTATTGAAATATTGAAAAAGGTCACTCATAAACCACTTTGAAATGTTATTTAGGCCATTTTAGCATATTATATAGTTGTATTAACAATATTGAAATATAATATAAGTCATCAAACCGACTTGTTCATTGACAATTTATGTACCAGAGAATTTAATAGAATTTTCCAGAATATCATAGAATGCTGTGCGCCGTTGTTCCGGACAGTGACGTCACGGTGACGTTATTGCTCGGGAAGCTTCTGTAGAGTTTCAATATTTTCTTCAGCTGTTTTCTTCAGTGTGGCATAAACTGGCTTATAAGCGAGTTGTTCAAAGCGTGTAGTTGATTTTAATTTAGCTTAAGTTTGTGTCATTATTATTGCCTTATTATAAGTATTGCGCATTTTCCAGAGTTTATTATATAGAGATGTTGTATTATTTGGTGAGCTACATTGAATTCTCTTGGTAATTATATCTGTGCATATAATATTTTATTAGTGTCCACCTTTTTTTTACTTTCTATAATTTTGAATTGCTTGCTTTTAATTAAAATATATGAAAACTCAATAACAGTTTCTTTAATTTGTTGCGTATTTAATATTTACGTTAAGGCCTTTTCTATTTCAGTTTCTGAGTATAAGAAAAAATGTTGTTCAAGAAGAGCTCTTCTAACACGGAGAAGAACAAGGAAACCTGGATAAAGAACTTAGTCCAGTTTCAAGCGCCATCAAGAAGAGTTAACGTGGCAATTTATGAAGCATCCTTGAGTGAACGGAGTCGCATGTCTCAGAAAAACCACGTCATTTTACGCTTAAAATTTCTTGAACCCACTGCCAAAGAACTGAGAGAGAGGATCGGTCTAATTGCTGTCGAGCTTAAATCCCTATTGAGCAAAACATTGAACTTCCCGCATGTATATGATCAAGCAATTTGTGCAAAACTAGCAAAACTTCTGAAAGACTATGAGCTCTGCCGAAAGAACCAAAACTAAATGAACTGTTTGACGTCACCAAGGTGAAAGGCGAATGGATGTGCAAAGATGATGAGAACTTCTACAAACTGCAAATATAGAGCAAGGGCTAGGTTGGTTATTCCACTGACAAAGCTGCTAGTGCCAAGACAATCTACCTATCCAAGCGAAAGTAGGCAATGGAAGCGACTGTGTCCACAATTACTAGCTCAGCGCCCCCTAATTGTTCCGAATGTAACATGGAATCCTCCAACAACAACAAAGATAGTCCTTGTGAAGATGAGAATGCAGCATCAACGAGCACAAGGAAGAAAAAACCAACAGGCATTGCAAGACGCCTTGTTACGAGCTCAAACCTGTCGTCCACGGAGCAGCAAAGGTATGCCGCCAGCTTTCTGTGAGGGCATTGAAATCCCAATTCTATTTCAGTCAGCATTCTACAAGGCTACCTACACTTTGAATGCAAACACATTGAGGGCTTTGAATATCAGGCAGTGATTCTCAAGAATGAAGCAAAAACAATTAAGTTGACTGAGCTAAGATTGAAAGATGGGAAAGCTCAAACAATCGCAGAAGTATTTTGGGATGTGTTAGAGGATTTCAACATGTGGGGATCAATTGTGATGATTGTTACCGACACAACACGCATGAATACCAGCAAGAAGACAGGCGTTGTTGCTAGACTGCAGCAAATGTTCGAAGAGAAAGGTTACCCCAGACCCAAGCTCATCAGTTGACAGCACCATGTTCTGGATCGCATTATTCCCATTGTCATGGACGGTGAGCTCCATGGGTCGACTAAATCACCAAACATCGAGTACTTCTTTGTGCAGAATTTGATGAGCAATTATGATAAATTGAAAACAGCCTTCAGCAACGTTAAAACTGAGATGAAGGAAACAGGTGGCCGGGGAGACGACATGACGTTTCTCTACCACTTCACTCGTGTCTTCCGTCACTGCACTGAGAGGAATGAGATCCCCTTCGTGAAGTTTCAAGAGATCCCAAACGTTATCATTGCACTCTGGAACTCTTGTGCCATTCTAGCCCTTCTTGCGTTTATTATACTCCAATTAACATTGCCCGAGGCAACCAGTGCTGCGAGTGTGCGATCAAAGTTATGCAAGCCTTGCACGACTCCTGCCGCAACAAGGACAACCTCTTACTGAGATTCAGCCTGTCCAATGACATTATTCCTGAATAATTGACTTCCTTGTGTGTTTGATGACTATATAATGTTGTATATATGTGAATCTAAAGCTTGTGTTCAATTTTTTATCTGCTTACAGTTACCTCCAAAAATGGGCAAAAACGCTGATAAATAAAATCTTAAAATCATTTTGTTCATGAGGTTTGTTTATCAAATCATCCTGAAAGTAAGATTTTAACTAATCTTTAATAAAAGCGCATCAAATTATGATACAGGGAAACGAGTTTGCATAAACGTCATCACCCTAATATGCATATCATCATCATCATCATCATCATCATCATCATCATCATCATCATCATCATCATCATCATCATCATCATCATCATCATCATCATCATCATCATCATCATCATCATCATCATCATCATCATCATCATCATCATCATCATCATCATCATCCACCTTCTATCCCTAAGACTGGGGTAAGATGCCTAGCATGCACTGGAAACAGAAAAGTAGTAGAAGAATATGACGAAAGTCGAAAAGGAAGCCCAGCCCTACCGCCCCCCTTATACCTTTCAGTGAGAACTCGTCGCAGTCAGAAAATCCACCCTAGAGCTTCTCGGGACCCCGACGGACCCTTACAATTGCATCTCGTCAATGTAGGGTCCATCGCTTGGCCCAGGAGGGCCACAACCATACCCCCTCTAACAAAACCCCGCCATTCACTCCTACTATGCATATTTCTTCTCGCCTCTGGCATACTCACATTTCTCTGATCCAGACATTCCTTTACTGACTCAATCCATTTTTTCTTCGGTCTCCCAGCCGGTCGATTCTCAGCATACTCACCACTATACACCCTCTTAACCAACCAACTATAATCCATCTTTTCCACATTACCAATTCATCTCAACGTACTTTCATTTTTTCTCTCATTTATCCTTTTCTTCACACCACACAACTCTATTATGAGTTCATTCCTCATTATATCAATTCTTTTCCCACCTAACACGCCCCTAAAATTGTCCATCTAAAAACATTGTACTTTAGATCTACACCTCTTATTCCAGACCATAGTTTCACCAATATACATTAGCTCAAGTAACAATATACCTAATCCAAAACCAAACCATAGCGCACTCAAGGCTTAGTCCCGTTACATCTACGAACTATTTAATTGCACCAGCCACCTTTCTGCCATTCAAAACTTTCCTACTACACTCTGCATCATCCGTTCCCTTTTCATCCAACATATATCCTAAATATTTAAACTCAGACACTTGTTCCAGCTGCTCACTATCTAACATAATTTCACACCGAGGATTGTCTTCACTCGCAACCATAACCCTATACTTATCTACGTTTACATTCAAACTCATCCTTTAACACACCCTGCTAAATTTTTCTTCCAAACCTCTAAAATTTTCTTAAGAATCTCAAAACAAAACCAAATCATCCGTATATAAAAGGTAGGGAACCCTCCAGTTTCTTCCATTCTCCATCTTTCTAACACCATCCCCTCCCACTCCCACCTCTAATTCTCTCATAACTCCATCCATATACATATTAAATAACCATGGAGACATAACATATCCTTGCCCACTCAGTTATTATATTAAGTTAATCACTTTGACTTTGTTTATTCTTACACAGTATCGTCATACATACTTTTGATTCCATTTAGAAGCCCACCGCCAACACCATGTATCACAAATACCTGCCATAGGACTTCCCTATTAATCTTAGCATACGCCTGTTGCAAATCCATAAAACCTAAATACAATTTTTTCTTCTTCTCCCACATTTCCTCAATCATTTGTTTCAATTTAAAGATTTGATACACACATCCTCTAAGACTTTTATATATATATATATATATATATATATATATATATATATATATATATATATATATATATATATATATATATATATATATCTTTATATATATCTTTTTTATAAATATATATATCTCTATATACTTATATATATATATATATATATATATATATATATATATATATATATATATATATATATCTGTTTGCACCTGCTAACATATAACTGCCTATATATGCTATGCTGCTGCTCATATTATAATATATATGCATATATATATATATATATATATATATATATATATATATATATATATATATATATATATATATATAAATATATACTACTCCTCTTTTTCTTTGCTATAATATATATATATATATATATATATATATATATATATATATATATATATATATATATAAATATATATATATATATATATATATATATATATAACCTATAATTCTTCAATTCTTGTAATATATATATATATTTATATATATATATATATATATATATATATATATATATATATATATATATATATATACAGTTTTTACCACCATCACTGGCTGAACCCTATTCAAGGAGGGGGTGTTGCACGCTAAAATTTCATCCGCTAGCGCAAATTACGCAGATTAGCACAGACTTAGGCTTTAAAGTGAGGGAGATTAAATTCAGCAGGAAACGCAGAAGATGGAAGAGAATTCCACAGAACAGAGGTGTCAGGAAAGAAAGAAGCACTGAAGCGAACTAGCCTAGAGTTACCAATATCTGCAGAAAACTCGTGTGCAGACACAGCACCCCATGTGCTACGAGGGCGTCGTAAAGGTGGTGGTACGAGAGTGGTAAGTTCCCTCGAACACCTGCCGCTGCGGTACCTATAGAAAAGAGCTAAGTACCAACGTTGTGCCGCAAAGATAGAGGGTCAAGTGAGCTGGAAAGTACAGAACAATTTAGAAACCTTTTGGCTTTTGACTTGACTGTGTCCAAAAGCCGGGTAAAACCGGAGCCCCCCCCCCGAGATATGAGAAGAGTACTCCATACAAGGGCGGATGAGACCCTTGAATAGCTGGAGTAACTGAGAAGAAGAAAAAATGTCTCTCAGTCTAAACAGAGCTCCCAGTTTCTTTGAGGCTGCCCTATCAACCGTTGTGATGTGAGATTTCCAAGACATTTTTTTGTTTATGTTAAGAACAAGGATGTTTATATTGTCAACAGGAGAGACGAGAGAACCGTCGAAAGATATAGGAAAGTTAAAAGGTGTTTTAGAGAGGGAGATTTGTAGAAGTGGAGTTTTTAAAGAATTAAATTTCAGAAGGTTGAGACAACCAAAATCGGAAATTCTATCCAAATCAGATAAAATAGAATCGGAAAGGTTAAGACGAGAGGCAATTCTAGAAGTAAAAGAAGGAGCAGAAGTGAAATGAGTTTAAGAGTGAAGGGTCGAGTTATCGTCAAATGAGTGGATAAAGATAGATGTGCAGGTGAGAAGATCATTAATGAAAAGTAAGAAAAAAGTAGGAGATAAGACCGAACCCTAAGGAACATTACTATTGACAGAAAATGAAGAAGATGTCGCTCTATCAACCACAGCAGATATTGAGCGACTTGAAAGAAAGCTAGACATAAGTAAGCAAAGAGAAGGAGGAAACCCCAAGGAGGGGAGCTTGGAGAGCATTTACGAGTGCCATATCTGGTCAAGTTCTTTGGATATGTCAAGCGAGACCACGTAAGTCTCCCCGTAGTTCTTAAGAGCGGAAAACCATAAATCGGTTAAATAGGAAAGTATATCACCTGTAGATCTTGAACGCCGAAAGCCGTACTAGCGATCGGAAAGAAGAGAATGAGATTCCAGATGGTCTAAAAAGTGAGAGTTAAGAAGGGTTTCAAAGATCTTAGATAGAATACAAGTGAGAGCTTTAGGGCAATCGTTAGAAGGATCAGAGTGGCTTCCTTTTTTCGGAATAGGTTAGACAAGTGCGTGCTTCCATTACTGAGGGAAAGTGCTTGTATTGAGACCTAGAGAATATAGTTGAACGATTGGTGGGGTCAGCACGTAAGCACATTCCCTCAAAACTCGGGGAGGAATGCCATCCTGGCCACCCTCCTTCCTAACGTCCATAGATCTCAGGAGCCCATGCACCCGATCAAATGTAATCACAAGCAAAGACAAAGGACACATGAGAGGAGAAGGAGGAGGAGGAGGAGGAGGGGAAGGAGGAGGAGGAGAAGGAGGAATGCCAGAATCGTCCAGGGTTGACTTAAAGGAAAATAGGAGGCGAAGAGTTTGGCCTTTTCAGTTTGTGAGTTAGCAACAGAGCCATCAGATCGAATTAGAGGAGGAAAAGACGATTTACAGAAGCTGTTAGAGATGTTTTTATCAAGAGGCCAGAAAGATTTGTCAGTAGGAGAACCAAGAAGGTTAGCGCACTTTCGTTTGATGAAAGCTGACTTTGCTCGTCGAAGAGTATCACTGCAACGATTTCTAGCTGAGTGAAAATTAGCGAGAGTGATAGGAGAACGAGAATTTTTCCACTCCCGATACGCGCTGTCTCTAGCCTGAATGGCCAGAGAACAAGCACGATCAAACCATGGATTATGAGGAGAGAAAGATTTAGTCGAAGAAGGAATGAACCAGCTCATCCCGTCAACGATTACAGCTCTCATCTTAGTGGCAGAAGCCGAAGCGTCATCAGAGTCAAAGCAGTCATTCCAATTATAGTTAGTGTAGAAGCGACGCAAGGCCCCCCAATCAGCCAGATCAAAGTGCCAGAAAAAACGCATAAGGTAGGATGGAGCTGTTGGAGAAGAAGTATTAAAATTAAGAGATATAAGATTGTGGTCAGATTTACCAATAAAAGGAAAGGTAGTGTATTTATAGAGAGAAGGAATAGTGGTGAAACAAAGGGCAAGTGTGTTCAAGAATTGGTTAGGACGATCCGGAATGTGTGTAGGTTCTTTGATTAGTTGCTCCAGATCTTTTAAAATGCTGAATGATTCGGACTCCTCCCCACCTAAATCAGTATGAGAGGACCCCAACCACTCAATGTTGTGTACATTGAAATCCCCTAAATGGAGGACCTCAGTATTTGGATGAGAAGATATAACAGTCTTGTGAGAAGTAGTAAGATATTCAAAGAAAGAATGAAAATCTGTTCTGTAAGGAGAACAATAACAGAAGCGCAAGATTATTGTAGTAGAAAGAAGAAAGATTTTGAGCCACAGAACATCGAAGTTAGGAGATTTGAGATTCACGAGACGTGTCACAGGAGTATTAATGTTTAACTAGGCACACACTCCACTCTTCAGACGTTAATTATGAAATAAGTTAAATTTGGATACATTAAACGAGTTAGAGAAAGAATTCTTAGGCTTCTGAGTCTCAGACAAGAGCAAAAGGTTAGAGTTAAAGTTAGAGAGGTGGTATTCGACAGATTCAAAGTTAAAGTTTAAGCCGCGAATGTTGGTAAAGTTAATGTAAATCCCGCGCCTACGCAAATCTGCCATCTTTTACACACACACATTACTGAAACACACACACACAAACACACATACACACATAATTAGGAACAATATATATATATATATATATCAAACACACACACACACAAAAATATAAAAAATAATATATATATATATATATATATATATATATATATATATATATATATATATATATATATAATGTATATGTATCTTTTTTTTTTTTTATAACTATAATAATATGTATATATATATATGCTAATATAATATATTTATATGTATATATATATGTATATATATATATATATATATAATAATAATAATATAATATATATATATATATATGTATATATATAACTACCATATAATCAACCAATAATAACTTATATATTTGCGCACGGTATAAGTGTTTAATGCATATACACACATACATATATATATATATATATATATATATATATATATATATATATATATATATTATTTTAACATTATTAAACTGGCTGAAAAACGATAAAATCATTTAAATACAACGCTTTAAGATGAAATTTCTATATGATGGTATTTAGAGGAACATGGTTTTTACCCTAGAACGGGTATCTTTAAAACATTTCTATCCTGGTTATCTTATGTCCAGTAGCCGCAATTTTAAGAAATTTTTATAAAATAATTATTGCCAATTTTTTTGTTTTTTTTTAATTTTCATTGTATATTTGCATCATTTCCCTATTCATTTGTGCTTTTACATTTTGAAAACGTAGAATTTTTTGGGACCAATATCAAACTCTTAAACATAGTCATATTTTAATTTTTTCATTAAAAAAAATTTACGGTCTGTCAGACATAAGTGGAGTGATGCAGGGTTAAAAACCCTCGTAGAAAATATACCACGTAGAAGCCACAGATATTGAACACAGTTGTTTTTAAGGAAATTTTGAAAACGCTGATCCATATTTAACCCCTTGATAGTTAAAGAGTCAATAAAATATATCACGTTTGCTTTGAGCTTAAAAAATAAAACCCAGTGGCCATAGGCTACACGTCGTTTTGAAGTGTTAACAATCGTTCCCTCTCCAATGTTCAAGATTTTGGTTCCTAGTTCATCTATAGCAACAAAAGATTTCATCCTTTTCTCTACTCTAAAGAAAAATTTGATCTCCTCCTCCATCTTCAGAAATTAACAAGTATATTGCGCAGTCCATCGATTTCCACCAGTTGTTGGTACTCGAGGTATAAGACAACAGATATGGCAAGCCCGAGAGGTTTCGTGAACTGTAGTTTAAGATCTACAGTTCCGTTGTGTACGATGTTTAGAAGGGATGCTCCTGCTGCAGTATGATCTGCTGTGAGATCGAAATAATATAAATTACTGTTTTTAGCATACGATATGCGATCTATACCCGTACCGTTGTCACCAGCTGAGGCTGTATTTTCAAACAGCTCGTAGTAGGACGGGGAGGCCAATACTAACCCATCGTTACGATAATTCATTTTATATGGAAGACCATGAGGTTGGCCATTCCTTTGCAGACCGAGTTCACGAAGGCTATGGGGATTAAACATGAAAGGGTTTTTAACGTACTGGCCTATTACAGGACTGTGTTCAACTAATCATATTATGATATTTTGAGGGAGAGTTCCTTTTACTATATTATCGAGATTTATACTCGAAAGCCCTGCAGCAAAGTTGAAAATTTTAGTCTCAATTCTTCTGATCGGGTATTTTGCGGTAGAGGTCAAAAGAGATTTCTCTATTTCCATGTGTTTACTTGGTGGTAATTTTACTTTACGGAGGTAAAGATATGACTCCTGTATTTGAATAATCAGAGTTTGGGTAGTAGTCATCGTTGTAGCTTTGCTTTGAACTTTAAGCGTGAATTGAGGTGTAGAGCGAGTTAACCTTATAAAGGTGTTTACTGAGGGTAGCATAAGTCTTCCCAACGAAAATATATCTCCATTGACTCTACCGTAATATTTAAGAGCTTTACTCTTGTTTTTGCTATAAATGTCTGCAATTTCTGCATCGTTGTCAATATTGTAATAGCCACATGATTGCATCCTGTGAAAAATTTAATAGAGTTTCTATATAACTTTTATAAGGGTAGCTGGCTACAGAGGCTCCCAGTGAAGTTTTATTTAAAAACCCTTATATCTGATTAAAAGCGGAATATAAAAAATTTGATGAAGGGTACACAGCGTGATCGTTGTTTGTGAGATCTAAGCCATACCCGTTCACTAATTTAATCTTCAAATATAAAAACACATTTGAAGGATTGAGATACTGGTCTGAAGTACCAGGGATATTGAATTCGATTGGTACATCAGTGTTTGTGATGTCATGGGTAGGGTTAATACGGATAAAATTACTTTCCTCTATGGAAACCTGAGTCGGCCTCATAGAGAACAAATCCAATTCATTCTTACAAGAACAGGGACTAAAAGGGTGCAGGAGATGCATCTTGCAGCGACTAAGATTAAAAGCTTAATGAAAATATTCTGTAATTATTCGTCTATATATATTAAAGCTATATTACTATAGGAAAATGTCCTTTAATTTATGTTTTATACAGATTTTCCTGTGTGTCTTTTTATTTAAATGTTTCCTGTTGCACTGTTTTTATTTTTTGTTTTTTTGTTTTTGTCTTTTTACATTTCCTTTTCTTGATTCGTTTTATACCCCGTTTTTTCACTTTTCTACCTCTACCTCTACCTCAACCAGCCAGCTTTCGACGTACTCTGCCCTTAACTGTATCAAGTATGTCGTCTGAAGCATCTGCTAACCGACGTTTTACGGCAGTACGAGGATCGATACCCTCCATGATATCCTGGATAGTATCTATACCCGTCCTCGCTGCCTTTTTAGCTATGTATTTGCCACCTGACTTAAACAAAGGGAATGCGTGACGGAACAGCGACGCAGAGGTTCCTCCTAAACCGTACCCCCTTTGCAGTCTTGAACCCCTGAAGAATCTTTCTCTTTCCATTATTATTATTTAACGGAGCTTATTTACTAATACTACCACTACTACTACTACTACTACTACTACTACTACTACTACTACTACTACTACTACTACTACTACTACTACTACTACTACTACTACTACTACTATTACTACTACTACTAGTATTATTATTATTATTATTATTATTATTATTATTATTATTATTATTATTATTATTATTATTATTATTATTATTATTATTATTATTATTATTATTATTATTATTATTATTATTATTATTATTATTATTATTATTATTATTATTATTATTATTATTTAACGGAGTCAGACCAGTATCTTTAACACAGCTGTACCCGTTGAGAATGGGCACGGCTTCCCTTCGAGATCTCTTATATCCACCCTTGTGGTTCTAAACTGAGCGTTATTCAAAGGCATATAGTGTACACTAGGAAAACTTAAAACTCTATTATCTTTAGGAAAATGTACCACCCTTAACAGTTGAGCTTTAGTACTTCCAACATATTGAGATTCTACAATGTCGCTGTAAACATACGCCACGCCTGTATCCTGGAACATCTTTGAAGGCACGCAAACAAAATGTAATGAATTATCGGTGTCAAATTTTGCGACATGCTCTTCCATCGTCAGAATATAACGTATTATTTCATTTAGAGGTGCTTTGATATCGTTAAATCTCACTATTGTGTCTTCACGTAAGTAATTACTTTTACGAAACCAGTCTGAAGTATTAAAAATAAATAAACTCCTATCTTTCAAGTTTACCTGAACTTGAGATCTTAAAGTGATTAAAACTTTGTCCTCGTTAACAACTTTATTAACTAGAAATACTAAATCTTTACATATCCGACTTGATTTTAAAGATAGTTTAAATACGCTTACAACATTCGCTTCGCGTATTTTAAAAAAATAGTACAATCATATAATCACATTCGATGTACTTCCCGAGACTACGGAAACCCTCTTAGTAACATAAGTATAAATATCTCTAGCGGATATTTTTTCAAGTCTTGATCTTTATAAGCTAAAGATTTCATCTTTTTTATAAAGAAAAGGGAATTTTTCAATATCGATGACATTCCAAACTGCGATCTCTTGCGATTCGAACATATTGTTCTCATTATTCACCGTATATAGTATACCATGGGCTGTATTGATAAGAGTGTCTAACATATCGACCTCGGCCATTCGTTTTGATATTTCTTCACGAATCTTGCTAAACATTTTAATATTTTCAGCATCGGAGATATCTACACCAAATGATGTGGGTCTGTATATCTCGGTCGAGCAGGGTCTCCACCAGCTGCGTAAGTCGATGGATTCTATGCTGTTATGTAAAGAAAACACCAGGGTGTGTCTTTTCGTGTCATCCTCCTCACCGCCGGTAATCGCAACTCCCCATGAATTCATCGCAGATGATGAAACATACTTTTCGGTCACCCAAGTATTAACTTCGTCAAATACACGGCTTAATTCTTCGCAAGATAGGAAGGCGCAGAACATGCGAAATAGCGTTCACCATTAGTTTTACGACGAAAAACTGTTCACAATGTCTTTAGGATGGGTTATCTTCCACGATACAATATCGCTTACGAATTTAGTGTTTACAAGAGAAACCATCTTGGTTATGTAAAGTTGGTCGTACAACTGATGAAGAAGACTTTCGGACTCAACATTAAGAATGTAGTAATCCTAGCAGAAGGAGATTGTTATCGTTTCCAAAAAGAAGAAAGGCAACACAAATACTGGTTTATAAAAGGCTAACAGCTATGGTAACCTTAAACTAAGGGTGGACAACCTGTGGCGCATGCGCCAAACGTGGCGCATTGGATGATTAGAAGTGCCGCATTGCTACGGGCTACTTTTTGGGTGATTTGATATTTTAACTGAGCAACGTCAGCCTATTTCTTGCGAATTTATTTAATGAAAACTAAAAATTAATTTTATTTTCAGTAATTTGTTAAATCTGGCAAGATATAAAGATTATGAAACAAATATCGTAATGTTTATGATTTTTTTTGTAGCGTCGACTCTCATATTTAATATATTTTCTCGCCAAAACTCATGTTTGAAACATGATTTTAAATTTCCATGTAATAAAACATCTTCAATAATCATCAGTTGAAATTTTGTGTTCATCAGCGATAGTGAGGCAGTGTTCCTTCATATTTCTTAAATTACTTGCTTTAGATATTTTTCATAAGTGAACATATTAGAAATTAGTGCCGTATTTTTTAAATCAAAGAATTCTAAAAATATAATTAATAGAGAATTCATATATTCTGTGATTTCTTTATATATATATAAATATATATATATATATATATATATATATATATATATATATATATATATATATATATATATATATATATATATATATATATATATATATATATATATATATATATATATATATATATATATATATATATTTATATATATATATATATATATATATATATATCTTTATATATATATATATATATATATATATATATATATATATATATATATATATATATATATATATATGCTATATATATATATATATATATATATATATATATATATATATATATATATATATATATATATATATATATATATATATATATATATATATATATATAGGGCATCTAAACTCTTTTGTTAAAAAAATTGGCGCATGGTATGCAAAAGGCTGGCCCACCCCTGCCCTAAACTGTAACTGTAACTGAAAGCTTGAGCAGCAGGGCGGGGTTTATAAAGATTGCGTAATGTTTTTATAGAAGGTTACTTTTCTTAACCCTAACAGGTCACGTTCGTAATATAGCCTCAGGTCTACATTTTTAACCATTCTCGACTCACACTTCTTTCGTAATTTCTTTGCGCTCGGGTAAGGTTGTTTGACATGTTGTTTTTTGATTAGCCCTAAGGGAGAGGGTGATGATATCATTACAGGTGAAGAGCCTGAAGCTATAGCTCGAGGCGAAGAATAAACAATTTCCACATCAGCTAGTCGATCCATATTTAATATTAAGCTTTTTGGAAAATTAATAGTTCTTAATTTTTGTTTTATTATAGGCCAACCTATAACAGGGCTTCTTTTCCAGTTACGTACTATATCTGAAGCCAGGTGTACGATATTTGACCCTATGATAGGGTCATCATTTATCACGAT
>JABUQX010103906.1:0-7500 GCA_015478945.1 Trachelipus rathkii
TCTATTATGCATCTTTCTTCTCGCCCTTGCCAAACTCACATTTTCTCTCCTCCAGGGCATTCCTTACTGACTCAATCCCACTTTTTTCTTCAGTCTCCCAGCATAGTCAAATTCCAACACACCACCCACTATACATCCGCGTAAACCAACCGATGTCATCATCCTTTCCACATGACCAAACCATTCTCAACCGTGGGTTGACTTTCAGTTTTTTCTGTTCAGTTTATTCGCTTGTGTGCTTTCACCACCACACAAACTCTCTAATACGTCATGTCCTCATTGTTATCAATTCGTTCCTCAGCCCTAGGCACGCGCCCTAAGGGATGTCGCATGCTGAACACGATTGGACTTTTAGATCTTATACCTTTCTATTGCCGCAGACCATAGGTGCTCACTAGGTATATATAGTAATAATAGTGTATATATGGATATATAATATAGTATAGTATATAGTAGTATATAGGGCACGATCGGAGATAAGTACTAGGTACGTATAGTATATAGATAATTATTATATAAAGTATTAATTATCAGTATAATAGAAGTATATGATATATATATATTTACTATTATATATACTATATAATATCTATATATACATATTTATACTATACATATATATATAAATAATTACCTCTAATATATAATATTATATATAATGATTATACACTACTATATAAAGTAATATATATACTTTATATATATTAATATATAGTATATATATATATTGTATATAGTATATATATATAATATATTATACTATATATATATAGTTATATATATATATATATATATATATAGATATACTATACTATATATATATATTATATATATGGATATACTATCATTGTGACCTAAAAGCAGTTCGTTTCTTTTTTTTCAGTGCCAATATCCACGATATATCAGTGCAAAATATCTTGATAAAAGTAGGCTCCACTACTATAATAACTGATATACAATATGGCTTATTAATAATTTTTTAAAATATCTTAGAATGTTTGAAAATAACAGCTAAAAACAAAAAACCCACTTTCAGCTGCTTTTTTTTTTTTTTTTTTTTTTTGGTGAAACGTTAGGGTGGTGGGGTGTTATAATTTCCAACCCCGATATTTATATATATATAATATAATATATATATATATATTATATATATATAATATATAAATATATTATATATATATATATATATATATATATATATATATATATATATAATATATAATATATATATATATATATATATATATATCATATATATAATATATATATATATATATATATATAATATACCTATATATAATATAATATATATATATAATATATATATATATATATATATATATATACAATTTTATAAAGTGAGGCTTACTCTTTTTATATTTTTAAGTCATTTGTTTTCAAAATTCCCCATTTTACCCAAGGGTTTTTTACCATATAAAATCCAGCCCGAGTGGGTAGGTGGGCAGCTCCCCGGAGAGGTACTCAGTAATACTCTGGCTGTTATTTTACCCTTCTTTATGAGAGAGACACCCGGCGTCATTATGGTGAATGGGTGTGAGCCGTATCACTCGTTCGTGATTCAGTACATACGACCGACCTAGCACAAGGTTTGTTTCTTTCCTGACCCCTCTGGAACATCTTTAAAAAGAGGCTCGTCGCCGCTTAGCGCCGTCATCCGAGCACAAACCTCATGGGGTCGACACCCATGAGGAGGACCAATTTAATTCATAATATTATGGAAGTTGTTTTAAATACGCCAAAGAATACGTCAGATCTTTCTGGTACTGAAACTGCTATGTTTAATGGACCACGATTTTTGAAGTGTACTTCGAACACTAACGTCATGATTTCCTCCACTTCACCTGGAAGGCCCCTGCCTACTCACAGCGATCCCTCGCCTAGCACGCCATCTACATCCCAGGTGCCCCAACGGTTGGGGCAACCCTAAAAATGTTCCCCTCTTGTACTAGTGGTTCTCATTTGTTTACTACAAATGATGCCCCTCCCTCCCTCTGGACTACCAGCAAACACATTATTCCAGATGTATTGCTTATTGGGATTATCCTGCCCAAACATCTTACCGATCATCGAACTATCATTCTTAACGATTCTCTTGAAAATGTGAAAAAGCTTTTGGAGTTGAAGACACTTCCATCTCTTTAATGAGAAATGGGTCTCTTCTCGTTCAAGCTACTAATCGGAATCAAAGTTACATCTTGCCATCCTTAATGTCCCTTGGAAGTATTCCTCTTATTGTCGCTCCTGACCAATTAAGAAACGCATCCAAAAGCACTATTCATGCTCGTGCAAAAATACGAAGATACTGCTTTCATTCTAAGCCACCTCCCGCAAAAAAAATTCCTTTTGCAAATGTATACAGGCTTTCCCCACATCGAAACTCTCCTGATACCCGAAATCCTTGCTTGCTGCTGACCTTTAACACCCCTTATCGACTCCTACAAAGGTGAAAATAGTCTACAGTGTTTGTCCGTTTATTCCCCGACCCAGACTTTGCTTTAAGTGCCAGCGGTTTGATCATCCCCTAAATACTATAGGGAAATGTGTGACATCCGCGCTCTCTGTGGATAAAAATTTCACATTCCCTGTGAAAACACACCACACTGCATAAACTGTGGAGTAACCCACAATGCCTCTTCCTTAAAATTCCAGTCTTTCCTGTTTGAAGAGGAAGTTTTGGAGTTATGCGCCATACAAAAATTGAGCAGGAGAGATGCCATACACCAGCTCAAAGGCAAATATTCCACATCCTACATTAGTTCTGACTTGGGAACTCCCTCAACTCTTTGGGAATTTGGCAGACCTCCGAACTTTTCTCACTCAGGAGGAGACATGAAGGAAGTGACTGAGGCTTGACAACTGACAAAAGACCTCTACACCGATTCGAATTGATTTGCCATACGTTGAAGTTCTCTTATTATTAATATATCGTCGGTATAATGGTAAAACTAGGAATGTGCAAGTTTTCCGTTTTTCATTTAAGTGCTCTGGCAACAGCGTTGACCTTCATAGTTTTCATTGCCGAAAGCACCAATGTGTTGGATAAGTTATAACTCTGGGGAACGAAACGGTTTCGTTGTTTTCGAGAGTCAGGATTCGCAGTTTATTCAAGGCCTAAAAAGAAGAGAGAAGAGAGTATCATATTTAGTGTTTTGGCTCTGTACAGTTTCTTAAGTGTTCCAAATCCAAATTAGTGGAAAGCTGCCACCATTTGTGGTTTTGACGGAAGACTTCCAAGTGGAGTTTGTGCATTTCGTGATTTTGTTGGAACGTTTATGCATTTTTATTAAATTTTCTTCAGCGAGAGAATAATGGAACTTTGTCAGAATTTTAGGGCAGAAGGTAAATAATTTCGATATTCCTTTTTAGTTTACTTCCTTTTTTTTTATTCTCCGTTCGCCCCTAAAGTATTTAAAATTTAGCAAATCAAAAGTTTCTAGTCTGGTAATGATATGTGTTAGTTCTCGTGTAATTATAAATCGTGTCTAAGGATTCGCGATTCTCTTTGAATTTACGTAAAAAGTTTTTATTTTGCTAAATAATAATATTACTTTAAACGTTAAATTTTGAAAAATGTAGTTAAAGTTAAAGAACCTGTTTTATTTATTTTGATTTTGATAGATGGATATTGAAAATGAACAGAATAGAGCGTTACAGCAGAAATGCGCATCAATAAATTTCAGAATGCTTACTTGATAGAAAATTAGCTGCAACAAGATTCAATTCTTTCAAAAATATTATGTACCTAACAATCCTGGCACCCATTTCAGGAACTACTATCGATTTGTATCTTAAAAGTTTGTCAAAACAGTCCAAACTGATGAACAATCTTCGTCATCCGAAAACTGATTCAGACAACTCCCCTACGAAATCCGAGGGCCACAGAGTGCATTAAGCATGATTCTTACTATTAGAAGAGAGACGTGGATAAGTCAATTGGGTTAAGGAAAAAATATTAGAAAAAGGCAAGGAGACTAAAGGCGAGTCGTATAATTGGACATCGTGGAGTCGAGAACCGCACCACCACTTCTTACCAGTTCCTTGCTTTGCAAACCAAAACATATAAGTGCAAAGATTTAGTTAATGAGACATACCGTTTAAAACACTATACAGAATTTCGTAATTTAAGTAGCTCTGATGAGCAACGACAATATTTACTAAGTCATATACAACAAAACCCAAAAAACGCACCAACTTCGAAAACATATTAAATTCCCGAAAAGCCTACACTTGTGAGTACTCTTTTACGGTCGATGGGAACGAACGCATAGTGTGTAGAGAATTTTTCATGGCTACTTTAAATATAACTGATGCATTTATGCGAAGCGCCTTAAAAAAGCGCACTTCCACTGGATTGCTGGAAAAAGACAAACGCGGCAAACAGGTGCCAGCAAATAAGCTACCGGACAATGCTGAGGCCTTTATACGCGAACACATTCTTTCTTTCCCATTGGTTGAATCGCACCATTGTCAAGATTCTAGTTCTAAAAAGTACCTGGACTCGTCCCTAAATTTATCAATAATGCACAGAATGTATAAAGAACAATGCGAGGAAAAGAATTTTAAACCAGTTTCTTTTGAGAAATATAGACAAATCTTTAAACAATACAACTTGAGTTTCTTCAAACCCAAAAAGACCAATGTTAAAGGCGTGTAACAGAAATATTTGCCTGAAGAGGAAAAAGGTACACAAAGAAGTGTAGAAGATAAAGACAGGAAAAAATTTGCCAGAATGATTCTTGATTAGAGTAAGGCAGTGGGAAAAGAAAATCCCAGATTCTTACTTTTTAAATTTTGGTCTTGAAGCATTTGTCCTAACTACCGGTACACCGAAAGGGTTCACGGGGCAAATTTTTTATTTTCGGTAGCTGACAATGTATAACTTGATTATATACAATCTAGGAAATCTGTATGTAAGGTCTATCTTTGGGATGAGATAAAAGGCAAAAGGGGAGTGAATGAGAATGAATTCACCACTGTTCGTATCATTTCTGATGGATGTGGTGGCCATGAAATAAAATTTCAAGTTTACAGCTATGTTATTGAGCTTTTCAAAATCCATCCGTTGGTGTCTTTTTTGAAAGCGGACATACTGAAATGGACTGTGACTCCATACACTCAAAAATAGATAAAAAGCCACAGTATGTACCAGTTTATATATTCCTGAGGGCTGGACCCAAGTTGTTAGCGATTGACACCTAACACCACACCCTTTTATTGTTAAGAAAATGATGTTTAATGACCACTTTGACTTTAAATCCTTTTCGGCAAGTTCTTTTAAAGTGTGCTTTCGTTAGGTCACAAGCAACAGTCTGCAGTATTTTATAAGACGGAACTTAATGAAGAATAGAGATAGAATGTTGCAAAACTGTAAAAGGCCAAGGGCACCCCTTCATAAATGACGATTGTTGTTAGGCAAAGTTTTTTGAGAATAAACTTTCAATTTTTGAGGCGAAATTGAAGGATTTTAAAAAAAAGTGATTACTATTTACATAAAGTTTACCATAATTTTCATTTATCTTTAATAAAAAACATAATAAAAAAAAACGAACCGTAATGTCAGGCGACATCCGAATCCGACAGCAACTGTGACCAAAATAAAAGTTTATTTTGTAAAACATTATTTTAATTATTAAAACTAAAATCTTCATTTGTTAAAAAGATGTTTCGACATTTTAATCACAATTTCAGTTGGATTTAGGAATATTTGTAGAAAACATTTTTTTTTGTTTATATTTAAAAATATATTTTTGTATTCATATTATAATAATTTATATTTCCTCTTATGAAAAAAAAAACTTTTTTAAAATATTTTCCAAAGTCAAAATAATGAATGTGCTTTATGAAAAAAAAAAAAAAAAATACAAATCAATATTATGTATTGAGACTGACATAATTTAGTGCCATAAGTAATAGTAATAGCCATTTTCACAAAATAAGTTTTGAATTTATATTCCCATACAAAGTTTAAACATTTTTTTTCTCACAACTACATAATTGAACATTTGTGGTTTCAGCATTAATTATATATATTATATATATATATATATATATATCTTTATATTGTATATATATAAAATTATATATATATATATAATATATATATATATATATATATATATATATATATATATATATATATATCTATATAATAGTCTGAGGTTTAAATATTTAGGGGATATATGTTGGATTAAAAAGGAACAAATGATGCAGAGTGTAGTAGGAAAGTTGTGAATGGCAAAGGGTTGGTGGGGGGAAAGAGTGGTTGGTTGCAATTAAATCGTGCGTGGACGTAAAGCGGACTAAGTTTGAGTGCCGCTAGGGTCTTACATGAGGCTATGTTGTTACCCTGTGTTAATGTATAGTAGTGCAGACTATGGTCGGAAAAAGAGGTATAGATCTAAAGTTCAACGTGTTCAGATGGACAATATTAGGGGCTGCTAGTGTAAAAGAAATTGATAAAATGAGAAATGAAACGTATAGAGAGTTATGTGGTGTGAAGGCGTAAATGGTAAATAAAAGAAGAGAATAAATGAAAGTATGTGAGATGGTTTGGGTCATGTGGAAAGGATGAATGGATTAGTCGGTTGGTTAAGCGGATTTTTGGGCGAGTGTGTTGGGAATCGACCAGCTGGAGACCGAAGGAAAAGTGGATTGAGTCGTTGAACGAATGTCTGAAGGAGAGAGGTGTGAGTTGGCAGAGGCGAGAATACAGGTGCATAATAGGAGTGAATGGCGAGGTTTTGTGAAGGGTATGGTTTTGCCCACCTGGGCCAGGGGATGAACCTTACACTTGGAACGATATGCCATAGTGAGGGTCCGGTGCGCGGTCCCGTGAAAGCTCTAGGTGGATTTTCTGGACTGCGTCGAGTTCTCACTAATAGGTATAGATGGGGCAGGTTAAGGCTGGAACTTTCTTTTCGATTTGTATCATATTCTTCTTACTACTTTTTCTTTTCCTATGCATGTCACACACCTTACCCCCAGCCTTGGGGAGAAGAAGGAGATAATAATAATAAATAAGATTATATATATATATATATAATATATATATATATATATATATATATTATATATATATTATATATATATATAATATTATATATATATATATAATAATATATATTATATATATATAATATATTATATTATATATATATTATATGTAAGTGAAACTGTAGGAACTATAGGGAAATTAGTTTATCGAGTGTTTTAGGAAAGATATATGCTGGTATTTTGGTTGAAAGAGTAGGTTGAGTGACTGAAGGACTGATTGGTGAAGAACGAGGTGAATTTAGAAGTAGTAGAGGATTTGTTTATCAGATTTTTACATTGAAACAAATGAAAGAGAAGAATAAATTGTGTTTAGGTTTCATGTACTTGCAAAAGTAGTATTACAGGATTAGTTGGGAAGCTCTGTGGCAGGTGTTAGTGATATATGGTGGTGGTAGGCTTCTGAATGGAATCGAAAGCATGTATAAG
>JABUQX010103906.1:12500-20000 GCA_015478945.1 Trachelipus rathkii
TTACCCTCCTTACATTCCCACAACCAGCCCTATACTCAACTTAAAACCGAACTTTTAAACCGGCTGGGGGAAACCGATGCCGAAAAAGTAAAAAAACTTTTGACTGGTGGCTCTCTTGGAGACCGTCTTCCTTCAGTACTACTATCAGATATGCTAAATCTCCTTGACGGTCCTCCCGTAGGTAATTGTATTCATATTGTTCGTCATCTCTTCGCCATCTCTTTCTACAAAAACTCCCCACAGAGATGCAACTGCGTTTAGCAACGGTTGATCCAAACTGCTCATTGCAAGAGCTCGCTACTTATGCAGATAGGGTTTGTAAAGCGAAACCTCTTCCGGCAGCAGACATACCATCACAAGTTTCGCATATCACGGATCCCTCCGGTAATAATAACTTACCGCCAGCGTCACCTTCGCATGTGAGTGAGTCAGTAAATGCACTTCGGCACCCACCGGCCCCAGAAAATACTTATATTTTATCACAACTACAGGTGTTACAGAACACCATCATGGACTTAACCACTAGATTACGAGCTTTAGAAACGCGTTACACTGCTCCTTCCTCCCCTCCTCCTTCCTCTCCTTATCCTCAACAACAATATCCTTATCCTCCACAACAATATCCTTATCCTCAACAACAGTATCCTCAGTCTTCTCCTCATCCTTATTCGCAACCTCCTTCATACCCTCAGCCTCCTCCCAATCCTTCATACCCCCCACCCCCTCCCAATGCACCACATACTTATTCTGCATACAATTACGGTCATCATTCTCGCTCTCCTACTTTGCAAAGACGTTCATATCGTCGCTCTCCTACTCCATCGCGCCAGTTCGCCTCTTCTCCTGTTGATTCTCAGGCTTTAGTTCAGTTTCCATCACATAACCAACAGGGTATTTGTAGGAACCATCAACGTTTTGGAGATCAAACTCGGTCATGTCTTAAGCCTTGTACATTCGGGAATTTAAACTTAAACACCACTCTGTAAATTCGCTCGGAGTGGTTTCAAAAGCGTCCAACTTGCTTTGTGTTTACGATCCATCCACCAAACTATCTTATCTCGTAGATAGCGGTAGTTCCATTTCCGCTGTGCCACTTTCCATCCTCGGGAAACCTCATGCTCCAGAACCATCAGGCTCTTTACGCGCCGCCAATGGCACAACCATTAACACTTATGGTACCAAACGACTCCATTTAACGCTCTCGTTCCGTCGTGATTTTATATGGGACTTCACGATAGCCGACGTCACATTACCAATATTAGGTGCAGACTTTCTGTCCCACTTCAACCTTCTTGTTGACATGAACCACAACCGCATCATTGATTTTGAGACACATTTCTCATCCGCTTGTATTCGTGCGTCTGCTTCCATCAGTGGCATACATCTTTCTCCATCTAATAATGTTTTTGAATCATTATTAATTACCGACTTTCCAGAGCTTCTCTCTCCGGTCTCCAAGTTCCCTCCTGTGAAACATAATGTTGTTCATCACATTGAAACTTCTGGCAGACCTCCATTCTCTCATGCACGACGTCTTGCACCAGATAAACTCAAAGCGGCAAAGCTAGAATTTGAATCTCTCTTAGAGAAGGGCATCATCCGCCCCTCAAAGTCCGATTACGCCTCTCCATTACATATGGTTCTCAAACCGAATGGGGACTATCGCCCGACTGGCGATTATCGCTGCCTGAATGCGATCACCCGCCCGGACCGCTATAATGTCCCTCATCTACAGGATTTCACATCCCACCTCTCTGGTTGTACTATCTTCTCAAAAATTGACTTAATCAGCGCCTTTTTTCAAATTCCCGTCAATCCGGAAGACATTCATAAGACTGCCATTATCACTCCTTTCGGCCTTTACGAATTTCTCCGAACGCCTTTCGGTTTACGAAATGCTAGTCAATCATTCCAACGTCTTTTAGACTCAGTATTACGTGGTTTACCCTTCGTATTCGCCTACATAGACGACTTATTGATTGCCAGTGCCTCTCAGGAAGAACATACTTCACATCTCAGGCAAGTTTTTACCAGACTTAGTGAATTTGGTCTATGTGTCAATTCTTCCAAATGTGAATTCGGAGTTTCATCCCTAACTTTTCTCGGACATACGATCTCTGCCGAAGGTATACGTCCCCTTGAGGATCGTGTGGCAGCCATTCGTGAGTTTCCGAAACCCGTAAAACAGCGTCAGTTTTTTAGGGATGGTAAACTTCTACCATCGTTTTATACCGTCCGCCGCTAAAATTCTCCTCCCGCTTCACGCACTTCTTAAGCATCCACGTAAAGGTTCTGCTGCTTCTGTCACTGTAGATTGGAACGACGAAGCAACTAATGCCTTCACCGCCATCAAGGAAGCCCTTGCCTCTTCCGTGTTACTTATATTTCCATCCGACACAGCCCCGACTAGAATCAACACAGACGCTTCAGATTTCGCGGCAGGTGCCGTCCTACAACAGTTCATTGATAACGAATGGCGTCCATTAGCTTTCTTTTCTAAAAAGTTCCAGCCGCCTGAAACACGATACAGCGCATTTGGAAGGGAACTTCTCGCAATTTATTTAGCTATTAAGCACTTCCGTTACTTCATAGAAGGTCGGGAATTCCATGTTGTAACTGATCATTTACCCATCACGCATGCCATTACAGCTTCCAGAGTGAAACAGTCCCCTCGTGAAGCACGTCACCTGGAATTTATTGCCCAGTTCACAACTGATATCCGCCATATAAAAGGAAAAGACAACATTCCTGCCGATGCTCTTTCCCGAATTAACGCTATCTCTCCTTTACCAGACATTGATTTCGTCGAAATGGCTCGTCTGCAGCAACTCGAAGACATTGTTTTTCCTAGTGCTTCCTCCTACGACATCCAAACTGTAGAAATTTTTGGTCTTCCCCCTTTGTTATGCGATGTCTCTTCAGCACATCCTCGTCCAGTCGTACCAACCCCCATGCGCAGAAAGGTGTTTCACACCATTCACGACGTGTCGCACCCAGGGGTAAAAGGTAGTCAAGTTAAAATAGGTAAGCATTTCGTCTGGCCGTCCTTACTAAAGGATGTTAAACAGTGGACAACGCAGTGTCTCAACTGTCAAAAATCTAAAGTGCACAGGCACACTGTCGCACCTCTTCAGCAATTTCTTCCCCCTGGTGAACGTTTTGACCAGGTGCACATTGATTTAGTCGGCCCTTTACCATCCTCAAATGGTTTCACCCACATTCTCACTTGCATTGACCGGTACACTCGATGGGTAGAAGCCATTCCCTTGCGTGATACTTCCAGCGAGACAATTGCTCAGGCATTTCTGTACAACTGGATAGCCAGGTTTGGCACTCCGTCGACTGTGTCCACAGACCAGGGTAGGCAGTTTGAGTCTCACCTCTGGAAGGACCTTATGACTTTAATCGGCTCTAAGCGCCTTCGCTCTTGCAGCTACCATCCGCAAGCTCAAGGGCTCATAGAGAGGTTCCACCGGCAGCTAAAAGCTTCTCTTATGGCCCATGGAACACCGGAAAATTGGTCCGAAACTCTCCCTCTTGTCCTACTCGGTATCAGAACTTCGTACAAAGAAGACCTCAAATGCTCAACTGCTGAGCTCGTCTATGGCACCACCATCCGAATACCTGGTGAGTTTATACTTCCCTCTCCAAAAACTACGAACCAGCACACCTTCCTGGCTCGCCTTCGTCAATGTACTGAGGCGTGGAAGCCGTCTTTGCCACGCCACCCTCCCCGTCCGACCTACATGCCTGCGGATTTGGAGACTTGCTCTCATGTATTAATTCGGCATGATTCACACCGTAGCCCTTTGCAAGCCCGCTATGACGGACCTTTCCTCGTATTAAAACGTTATCGAAAGTTTTTCACCTTACAGAAGGGGAGCAAAAGCGAAAACATATCAGTGGATAGGATCAAACCGGCTTATTTCGAACATGATCCCGCTTCTTCCACCACTCCTCCTCCACCTGCCCCATCTACCTCTACTTCGCAAGATAATATCGACTTTATGCCCATTCTGCCTTTTACATCAACTTGTTCTTCAACCGAACCTGACCCTTTGCCAACTCCCTCAGCTATTGTCGCTACTTCGCCAGCTACTTCAGCGCCCCGCGCTACGACATCTCCGCCTCCTGTTCCGATGCAGACACCTCTGTCTCCTGTTCCAACACCGATTCCTCTTCCGAATCCGGAACCCATTCCGACTGCACCTTTACCGTCTTGTCCACCACGTCCCACATCGCGTTATGGACGAGCATTACGTCCAGTGGTTCGTTTTTCACCTTAATCACTCACGACGCTCCTCTGTTCGTAGGGGAGCTATATTACCTTCGCTTTCTCCTTTTTCATTATTGTCGTCTTCCTCGTCACGTGATCTCAATCTTGCTTCCTATTGGACAACGAATTCGCCATCTTCGCCTCAAGAAGCATTTTAGAATCTCTCCTTTTTTAGTGTCTAAACCACTTATCTTATCAAGTTTATTCGCAAAGACTTTTTATAAACTGTTTAACGTGCACCACTGATTTCTTTACACAAGCTTTGTGCTCTGAAAATCCTCTGTGTTACTTTTGACTCGAATAGTACAAGGTGTGTAATTTCGCCTTATGTTCTAAGGCCTAATTTTTGTGCTATTCCGTATCGAAAATATTTTTGTTATAATATTTAGTAAAAAAAACATTTAGTGAAAATTTACCTTTATTGTGCCTTACATTATTTAGATTTTAAATTACATTTTAATATTTTATTCACGTATACAGCGAAGCTTGCGCAAATTTTTGTTATTAGACATATAATTGTCCCCCGCTAAATAGAATTCTAATCATAAATAGAGAACGCACATTTTATGCGTAACTTTTATATTTCATACTGTAATCTCATTTATTATTATTTTATTATTATTATATTATTAATTATTAATTATTATTATTATTGTTAATTTTACAATTTTAATTGTGTTTATTGTTTCAATATAGATTTTGACAACCAAAAACGAGTTTTGTTACTACAGCCTTCTGAAACTTCCAGTTTACGTACCCTGAACATAAAAAATATTATATATATATATATATATATATATATATATATATATATATATATATAATATATATATATATATATATATTCTTTATCCTCCCTTTAGGAAAAAATAAACCGTTGGGGGGGGGGGTTTATCGAGTCGTTTGGTTGTGAAGAAAGGCATAAATGAAAAGAAATAAACGAGATTATTAAAATGATTTGGTCATATGGAAAGGATGGATGATAGTCGTTGGTTAAGCGGATACATAGTGGCTGAGTGCGTTGGGAATCAACCGGCTGGGCGACGAAGAAAAAAATGGATTGGATCTGCAAAGGAATGTTAGTTGGGCAGAGGCGAGAAAAAAGTCGCATAATATGAGTGAATGGCGGGGTTTTGTGCAGGGAGTATGGTTGTGGGCTTAGCCCTAGGGATGAACAATTGATGATGGATGGTGATTATATATATATATATATTATATATATATATATATATTATATTATATATATGATATAATATATTATATATATATATAATATATATATATATATATATATATTAATATAATTTATTGAATGTTGTAGAGAAGATATATGCTGGTATTTTGGTCGAGTGAGTGAAGGACCGATTGGTGAAGAAAATGGTGCATTTAGAAGGGTAGAGGTTGTGTGGATCAAATTTTTACATTGAAACAAATGATTGAGAGAATGAGAGAGAAGAAGAATGAATTGTATGTAAATTTTATGGACTTTCACCAGGCGAATGACAGCATTAATAGGGAAGCTCTATGGCAGGTGTTGTGGGTAGGCTTCTAAATGGAGTTAAAAATACGTATGGCGATAGTGAAACGTGTGTAAGAATAAATGGAAGTTAAAAGTGATTGGTTTAATATTAATAGCCGAGTGAGGAAGGATGTGTTTTGTCTTCTTGGTTATTTAATTTGTGTATGGATGGGGTTTATGAAAGAATTAGAGGTAGGGGTGGCAGGGGAAGATGTTAGAATGATGGAGAATGGAAGAGAGGGGAGGATGCCCTGCTTATTGTATGCTAATGATTTGGGTTTTGTGTTGCGAATCTGAAGAGAGTTTGAAAGGATTAGTAAAGGGGTTTGAAAGTAAATGTAGATAAAAGTAAGGTTATTGTAGTGAGTGAGGAGAGTTGGCGGTGTGAAATCATGTTAGATGGTGAGCAATTGGAATAAGTATCTGAGTTTAAATATTTAGGATAAATCTTGGATGAAAGGGTAACGGATGATACATAGTGTAGTAGGAAAGTTGAGGATGGTAGTAATATGGCTGGTACAATTAAATCCTTGGTAGATGTAAAGAGACTAAGTCTTGAGTGCGCTAGGGTTTTCCATGAGGGTATGTTGTTACCTGTGTTGAAGTATAGTAGTGAAACTATGATCTAGAATAAAAGGTGTAGATCTAAGGTACAATGTGTTCAGATGGACAATCTTAGGGGCGTGTTAGGTGTGAGAAGAATTGATAAAATGAGGAATGAACGTATTAGGGAGTTGAGTGGTATGAAGAAAGGCGTAAATGAGAATAAACGAGACTATATCGAGATGGTTTGATCATATGGAAAGGATAGATAATAGTCAGTTGGTTAAGCAGATGTATAGTGGTGAGTGTGGTGGGAATCGACCGGCTGGGAGACGGAAGAAAAAGTGGATTGAGTCAATAAAGGAATGCCTGAAGGAGAAGAATGTGAGTCTGACAGAGGCGGGGAGAAGAAGGGGTGCATAATAGGAGCGAATGGCTTAGTTTTGTGAGGGGTATATGGTTGTTACCCACCTGTGCCAAGGGATAAACCCCACATCGACGAGATACTACTGAGGGACTGTTCCAGTCTCGTTAAACCCTAGGGTTGATTTTCCTAACTGCGACGAGTTCTCACTTAAGGAGGTGTATAAAGGGGACAGTAAAGGGGAAGAGTCTTTCTTTTCGACTTGTATCATTTCCTTCTACTTTTCTGTTTCCGGTGTATGTGACGCACCTCTCCCCCCAATCTGGGGAAAGGAGGTGGATGATGATGGTTAATATGACTTACCGGTCATTTTACAAAATTCAATATTTTGCTTAAATAGAAATATACCCTGTTTAAAATGGAGAAGATTTGCTCAAAACCAGAAAAGCAAGATGGCTGCAATGCTGCTGTTTGAAAAATTAAAATAGATAAAAATTTATATGGTAGATGTACCTTTCTAGCAAACACAATTAAAAAACCTATATAATACTTTTGTGATAGTTATTATTTTTAATGTAATTTTAAGTATAGGACAAATTCCCAAAATTTATAGGCAAGATGACAATGGAGTCAAATATATTGAATAAATACGAAAAATAAAACGCCATTTGGTTGTCTTGTTAGATTTACAAAATTATTTTTGAAATTCATCTTGCATTTTACCCTTATTATTTTTCCATTTTTTGGTGTATTCATGGTATGGTTTCATAATAAAATGTCCCGTCATATACAATATAC
>JABUQX010103906.1:25000-32570 GCA_015478945.1 Trachelipus rathkii
ATTGTACGTGTTTTTAATAAAAAAAAAGGTCCATTTAAAATTTTTTTAATAATTTTATCGACTTTTAAATTTTCATATTTTGTTAAACAAAGGATATAGCAATAAATGATTTTATTTTTTTAATTCCTTCTACGAGGTCAAAATCAAATTGAATAGACCGATAAAGCAGCTCACATCATGCTCCTACTCACATAGTAACTGGTGCCTCTTTGAAGGGATCCAACATGGTTATCATCCTGCTTCAAATTTTAATTTCTGTCCTCGACAAAGATTCCTCTCGTTGGCAAACTTGTTAGACTGAGGCTTCCCTTGGTGCCAAACTAAGTACCATCAAGCCATTTCTGAAGAGCTAATCGATTTCGCGCTTAAACATCTGCGTCGAGTGAGGACATTACATTATCTTTACCCGCCTCCGAGCACTGAATCTGCTTTTTAACGACATCTGCCCCTGACCTCGTTTTCGACTCGGTATAGCCGCATGTCTGTTCTTTAGTAATAGCTCCTGTACTCTTAACGCAAGCGAAAAAATTTAAATATATATATATATTATATATATATATATATAATATATATAATATATATATATATATATTATAAATATATATATAATGTATATATATAATAGAATATAATACTCTTTTAACGTGCTTTCCTTCTTAGAGGGTAAACACGGGGGACTATACATGGAAATACGAAACTTTAAGTGCCGCCTGATCCCAACTCTGTCGCCACAACCGTTTTTCGCAGCCGATGGTTTTTATTCTGGTCCCAGGAAGATAAAACTCGACTGCCTACAGCAAGGAGTGATATATAATATATAATATATATATACTATATTATAATATATATATATATTTATATATATATATATGATATATATATATAATATAATATATATATATATATATATATGATATATATAGGTTATATATATATAATATATATATATATATATATTTTATAATTATCTGTGTCCTCCTTTCCCCAGATTTGGGGTGAGGTGAGTAGCACACACCGGAAAAAGAAAAGTAATAGAAGAACATGACGTAAGTGAAAACCTGTCCCAGTCATAAAATGAAAATCCCTATGGCGACCGCGACGGACTCTCTCTGTGATATCTCGTCAATGCAGGGTTCATCCCTTGAACCAGGCAGCCCACAACCATACCCCTTCACAAAGTTCAGCCATTCACTCTTATTATGCACCTTTCTTCTCTCATTTGCAAAACTCGCATTCCTTTCCTTCAGACATTTATTTACTATCTTAATCCACGTTTTTCTTCCGGTTCTCTCAGCTGGCCGATTCCCAGCACACTCACCACTATACATCCGCTTAACCAACCGACTGTCATTCATCCTTAACATATGACCAAACCATCTCTATGTACTGTCGTTTATCCTCATTTACGCCTTTTTTTCTTCAAATCACACAACTCCCAAATGGGTTCATTCTTCATGCATTAACACAAGGAGCAACGTACACTCGTGGAAAACCCTGGCGCACTCAAGACTTAGTCCCTTTACATCCACCAAGGATTTAATTGCCCCAGCCACCTTGCTACTACTATCTCACAATTTCCTCTAACTCTGCATCATCCGCTCCCTTTTCATCCAACACTTTATTCCAAATACTTCTCGAAGCTTGTTCCATATTGCTCATCTATCCATATAGTGCACTCACTCCGTGGACTTTCCCTTCACTCACTATCCATACCCCCTCTACTCTTATCTACTTACTCTATACACCCTCCTTTCACACACCTGCGAAACCCTCCTACCAATCCTGTCTCAAACTCTTTAAATTCGCCACACATACAATATCGCATACAAATAAGGCCAGGGCACCCTCCACCTTCTTCCATTTTCCCATCATTCTAACACCTTTCCCTACCTCTAATTTTTTCATCATCAAATCCATATACAAATTAATAACACATCCCTGTCTCATTCCACTATCATATTAAAACAATCCTTTCAACTCCATTATTCTTACACGCTTCATTACCGTCATACATACATTTGTTTCCATTTTGCAGAAGCCTCCACCAACACCATATGTTAGTATCATCTGCCACATGAGTTCCTATTTAATCCTGTCATCACGCCAATTGCAAAGTTCATTAAAACCATAAATACGATTTATTTCTTCTCTCTCTTCATTCTGCTGAATCATTTGTTCTATATGAAAGCATCAGTCCTTCCAGTCCTCGAAGTGCCTCTCTTCAATCAGAAATACCGCTTATGCTGTCTTACGTACCTAAAAGTTTAATTCCTTGAACATGTTATATACAAACAAAATGTTAATTGAATTAGGATGGATGCGCAATTCTAAAGGTCGTAAAAATGACCAATAGCCGGTACCGTGTGCGATTGTGTTCCAATTCCAATCGTCAATTTTTTTATTCTTGTGTTTGGGGCTTATAGGTTTACCGATTTACTATCTAGATTCCCGTAGAATACGTCATACAGGCTTTTTACGTTTTGTATTTGTGTAGTTTAACAAACTGTAAAGAAATGCGTGAGTTTCATTCGTTTTGCTCAATTTGCTAAAATCGGAGAATGCCTTATCACCACAAACTAGGAATTTCCTAACTGTAAGATTTGCTATTTTCCTGTGCTTACCATATTAGGAAGTTGCTTCCAAAAAAATGTAAACAAAACAATTGTCGGCAGAGCAGGTGGGTTTTTTTATTATTTTATTTATTTTTACAAGGATAGGAGGAAAGAATGAGTAATGTATTTAATATTCCATTAAGAAATCGGATGATAATGTCAAAGTTTAATAATGTCTTCACTAGGGATACGTGTACGAAAATGCGTTCGCGCATAGACTGTTTCGGCGTCGATTGCAATTGCATCAGCGCCATTTGCATTTTACGTCTGTAGTCGTTAAGCTTGGATGTGTTATCTTCAGTTATGTATCTAAGCAGAATTTTTCCTGTTTTACGTTTCTAAGGATTAGGGTTCCAGACTCGTCCGACTCTTGCCCGATTTTCTTCAGAGGCCTGTTTTTAATAGTTGAATGAATTACCCGACCAAAAAAATTTATAGGACACTACAAGATCTTACAATAAAAATGACCGTCCTATGGGGAAAAAATTATGGGGAGGCTTGTAATATCTTGTGGTGGGCGTTTTGGCATGGGTTTAGCCGGTCCCTATGGGGAATTTTCCATAAGATCCCATAGAATTATACAATCTAGTGGGGAAGGCTTATAAGTAAGTTCTTGCAACTTTCTACAATCTCCCCACAAGATAGCCACTAAATGCTTCAATATTTATTACATATTATTATAGTGAAACCATCCAACTTTCCTACCAGTTGCTTTAAGGATTCTTTCACTTACTATTCCCATTACAAAATGTCATAGGTTCTTGTGTAAGATTAATGGTTCTTTGTAAGCTAATAACAACTACTAGTATATAAGTAAAAAAGTAGTTTCATAGTACTACATTTAAGGTGCTTAACCTTGCGAGAGAAACCTATAGACATTTTTTTAAATCGAGGTTGAGACGGGTTGGAGTGAGAGAATGTGAGCTTTCTTTATTAACTTAGCTCGTCGCACTCAGATCGTTAGATGAGCTACATTTGGTGTGATTTGCCTACAAATGGGGATTAGTGGGCCGATGTTAATCTATATCACGAACCATGTATTATTATTCATTGTTAAACCAACCATATTATAAATGTCCATTAATTATAACTGTGGTAATGCTCATCTCAGAATTTTTACCTAACGCTAAGAATTACCTTCTTCATTGTTGTACGAAAAAAAAGATTACATTCTTAATTTTTTATGATCGGGTGTCAGAAGGCCCGCGGGTGGGTTGCCATGCATTGGGGATGACCTGTAACCACCCAGCGTATTCGTTATTAACAAAAAAAAAGTGTCATGGGTCTAACTCTAACTTTTTCGTAGATACATCAAATTAAAACTGAATATGAAATTGCCTGAAGCTACTCATCTACATAGACCGACAATCACGAAAAAGAATATATTTCATTTCTTTTTACTTTTTTGTTAATATTAATAATTATATGTTTATAACTATTAATAATTACACAAGAAAGTTTTGTCTTTTTTCCGTTTCATAAATTTAGGATCATAAAATGTCTTTTCCAGTCTTACCAACTTTACAAAGCTTGAATTTTTTATTGCCCCCATATTAAACCACGGGGCAAAAAAAAATTAGTATTGGAATGGGTTGGGTAAATGCCTAAATCTGCAGAATTATTTCATATGCTAAGATGGTGCCCTTTCCTTCATTTTTGTACAAATTGGGTATTTTAATTTAAGAACAAATCCCCGGCGGGCATCTCTCGCGTAGCAGAGAGGGGCACCCGCAGGGGACGCGGGGATGATATATGAGGGGGGGGAGAGCACACCAACCCCGGATATAAAAAAAAAATCAATATATCAATTTATATATTATAATGACGTCTCTACAAGCTTTACGAACATTCATTTAAATTCTAAAATATATTGCTTAAGCTTCCTCATTTTCATAAGCCTACGGTGCCAGCCAGCTAAAATAAATATATCCGATTTCGTTTTTACGATTTTGTAATATTAACTAAATGTTCTTTCAATTCTTTAAAATGCTGTACCCACCTTTAAATGTTTTCTAGTCTTTAAAATGCCTTTCCAGTTTACTAACTTTACGAAGCTTAAATTATTTTTCGCTCCGGGATTTAATAAAGCTCCAAGTTTTTATTGCTCTGGTTTAATAAAAGTCATATATATATAATATATATAATATATATATTTATATATATATATATATATATATATTTATATAATTATATATGATTAAATATATATTATATTATATATTATATATTTATATATATATATATTCTATATATATCTATATATATTATATATATATATTATATATTATTATATGGATATATATATATAGATATTATGTATTTATATATATATATATATATATTATATATATATATATTTATATAATATATATATATATATTATATATATATATATATATATTATTATATATATATATATAATATATAGTATATAATTATATATATATATATTATAGTAATATATATATATATATAGTATTATATATAATATTATATATATACAATGTGTATTTTGGTTGTCCTTTATTTGAAGTTTGAACAGTTATGGCAACTATGGATTAATTATTCGGAAACCATCTAAGCGTTTCGTTTTTGTATGAGCAAAAACAAAGCGGGACTGTTTGCCATTTGATCTTGGTGATGGATTGTAGCCTACCAATCGGCTAGAGCCTAGTGAAAGTTTAACCACTTGCAGGCATTATCACCATTTTTTTTATAAAAAAATCACAGGATAAGACTAAAAAAATAATAAGTCGAGTAAAAAAAAATGAAAAGATTGAACTCTTAAGCTAATAAAGTATTCCTCTCTCAGCGTAGATCATTTACTCTCCATGAAGTTCCATTGTTGCCTTTTGTAATTCCTTGTATTCAGGTATATGTTTTTTTAGGTTTTGCACGAGTATGCTAAATCGGTCTATAGTTAACCAAATCTTACCATAACCTAAACTAGGATGGTTTTTGAAACGAGCCATAGAGGCTGTTCAAATTTTTTCTTTTTCTTTATTCCAAAAGTATCGCAAAAATTTTAAAATGAAAAGATATTAAAATTTTTTCCTATTTTTTCATTATTAATTTGTTCCTGTATATTTGTGATTTTAAAAATAAGATTTTTTTTTCATATTTTTATAAGAAAACGCTTATGGGAAAATTTTTAAACTGTTGAGAGGCTGTAACATTTTTTCTTAAAAGACCGCCACGTTTTGTGTGTTTATCTTCTTATTTTTAGACTGCGCTGTAACATTCTTAAGAAAGACAGTCATTCATTGGAGCTAATCCAACTATTTATCTTTTTTTTTTCTTTTGAAGTTTACATTAATTCATTTACTATTTTTTTAAGTCTATATGCATTTTTGATAAAAGTCTAGGGTAATCAGTTCAGGCGGGTGAAAAACTATATGCAACTATTGTTCAAAATAAACTTTTAATTCTATAAACATGGTAGCAAAAAATATCTTAGAAGACTTTTTTAGCATATTCACAGACATTTTAATATTATATTTTCAATAAAAATATGAAAAACGATTATACTAGGAAAAACATAACCTTTTGGCTTTATTTCGTTTGTGTAACACAGGGTGAGAAAAGCAAAAAGTATTTCTAATCTTTCATACATTGACTATTTTATATTTTCTAATATAATTTGTATAAATTATTAACATTTTGATTATAATTAATAATAATGTATGTAAAATAATAAGTGAGAGGAGTGTGTTTAAGTAAGTGTAACTTGAAAACTATAGCATTCTTGATATATAAATTATATAAGAATATGGTAATAATATATGGGTATTTGCCAATCATTCAATGTAAGTAAATGCAAAAAATATTAATAATAACTATTTAAAAAAAAAAAAATTAAAAAAGGAAGCAAAATTTACGCTGGGGAAATCTCATGAAAGAAACTGAGCTTCCTAATGTTTCATTAGTAAGTAAGGAATGATTAGATTAGCCGATGCAGATTTAGTCAATTTTAGGTTTTTTTAAATCTGGCAACCTTTGGCTACTTTTTTTGTTTTTTGGGTATTTTATTATGGGCTTTTACGATGCCCCAAGTCGATTGGCCTTCCCAGTCAAGGGTGAGGGGGGCCCCCCCAAAACATAGAAATGATCATAGAGGGATGAAATTTGATGAGTGCATAGAAGAGAATGAATGAAATAGTGTTCTGATATTAAGTTAAGTGATGAAGCACATGTATCAGAGTCCGATCCAGAGCAAGACTGGAATTCTGGCTCCAGCTGCATATTAGGCAATGAGAATGTCTTGTATTATTTTTAATGGCGTAGGATCTCTAATTTGAGGGTTTCAAAAACCCTCAAAGGAGCCTGAGAAAAGACAGTGACCAACTGAAAAGCACGAACCCTTCAGAAAGAAAGAAGGGAAGATGACTCAGGGAAACCCCCCAGGTTCATAATGTTAAATAACTTTTTAATAAAATGTGCTATCAATATATTTTATATGTATACATAGGGTTGGGATTAAAAAAAAAAGTTCGTTTTTTTTAAAAAAAAAAAAAAGTTTTTTTTTTAAAAAAACCAAAGGCCAAAATTTTTTTTTTTTTTTTTTTATTTTTTAAATTACTTATTTTTCATATATATTCAAGTCTTTTAGGGTATTTAGCATTAAAATACAGTAAATTACAATATGTTAAACAGAGGTACGGTATACAATAATAAAGTGAGTTAGTATTTAATAAAGTTTTAATTAGTGCTATTTTGTCATATAATTATTACATTCACATGATCTGAATTATTATTATATATATTCATATTAGTAGTATATATATACTATAAATATATTATATTACCTATTATATAATATATATATTATTATATAATAGTATATATATAGTAATATTATATTCTGTTGGCATACTGTCATCCTTTTCTCCCCAATGACTGGTGGTAAGAGGCGTAACAACATTAGAAAGAAAAGCAGTAGAGAATATGACAAAAGTCGA
>JABUQX010103907.1:2500-25348 GCA_015478945.1 Trachelipus rathkii
AAAGCTTCTTTTCGAGGGAAAGCCATTCCTTGATTTGTTTTATTAACTCGAATGTAAGAATCTCTGTGATTGGTTAGTAACAAACAAATATCTTATCTCGTTTTTAATTGATTGCTTTCTATAAAATAAGCAAGCAATTTTTATAAAAAAATATTAGGCATCTTCTTTCAAAAGATTTTACAATAAAAAAAACAAATAAATAAATATTTATATATATATATATATAATATATATATATATATATATATATATATATATATATATATATATATATATATATATATATATATATAATATTGATAAAATATATTAAATATATATATATATTAAACTACTATAATATAATGTATATATAATATATTATATATATATATAATATATATATATCAATTATATATATATGTATGTGTGTGTGTGTGTGTGTGTGTGTGTGGTTATAAAAAAAAATTTTAGTTTTATATTTAAAGCCATATTATACTTGCTTTGCATTTTGGCAGCAAATTATTGGCACCAAATAGTACACGAGAAAAACCGAAAATTATAGCATAGGATTGAATTACTATATGTATTTAAAAGTTTATACTATAGTCAACCTAAAAATCTACTAATAAACAAACCAGGACAAGCCAAACGTATGATAATTTATGTAGTTTAACTACAGTGGAAGCAGATCCTAGTATCACCTAGAAATAAAGTTTTTTTTTTAAATATTAATTGCACGGAAGGCCGATACTAATTAGAGACGTGCAGAATATCTTCAGAATTTTCTAGAGTATTATTCCAGGCATAAAGCTCACACTAGCCTATGACCCTTTCGTGGGCAGGAAATTATGAGTGTTAGCCAGTGATTGTACCAATGTTTTGCATTCTAGCAGTCCTGCTGTTGCTCTGATATCCCCAACGTGAGTGAACCTACGCTTACTGATCAGAGCTCCGATAGGTCCTGTTGGGAACTGCTGATTTCTGTGCGAATCTGGGTAGGGGTGATTTATCTCCATTTCTTTTTTTATAAATATATTTTTAACACGCATCCCCCTGTTCCCCGGGTTTTCCCAGGGGCAAACTTGGGTAATTCTGATCTCTTCAGTTGGGGGCTGAGGTGGAATTTTTTTTATCCATATACCATCTTTCCTCTTAGCAAACTTGTTAGCCGCTGATGATAACCTCCACCACTA
Source organism: Trachelipus rathkii (assembly GCA_015478945.1). Lineage (NCBI taxonomy): Eukaryota > Metazoa > Arthropoda > Malacostraca > Isopoda > Trachelipodidae > Trachelipus > Trachelipus rathkii. The sequence goes on from JABUQX010103907.1 coordinate 3,676, forward strand.
GCGATGTTACAGGCGGGTGTGGTGTGCCAGGTGTGCTCTCCTTCGTTTGCGTCCTTACGTGGAATGAGTGTTCATATGCAAAAATTCATTGAGAGAAACTTCTGCAGCAAACCCTTCTCAACATACCTGATGTCAAAGTCAGGTGGACGGGGGAGGAGGAAGGGATTATAGTGCTAGAAAAAGTAAAATTAATAACAGAAGGGGTTCAGTTTATTAACCAGGCTTTGAATGAAAGATTTCCACAACGTTCCGTTGAAGCCATAAAAAGCAAATAGGATAGGCTGCATATAAAAGGCTAGTCGAAATCTTTCCAGAAAACAGACCGTCGGACAAACAGCTGGCTCCGCCGGCTGCTCGGCCTGAACTGGTAGAAATAGCTGAAGAAGTGGCGCCAGTGGCTCGTTTAAGAAGGGCTCCCTGTGAGAAAACATAGGCTACTTTACGGGACCTATTGATCCGTTGTGGTATTAGATCAAATAACAATGTTGAGCCGAGGAGGGCAGCCCCTACGATAAACAGACTTGCCCTGGGTCCCTATTGGGGGCGGCTCTTAAGGCCAAAGCGTAAGAGATGGTTGTATGCTATTACCCAAGATCTATATAAACGGAATAGAATCGAGCGTTGGCTTTTGTGTTGGACCGTGGAGGTGTTGTGGACAGTGTTAGTTCACTAGATGAAATATGCAACAATTGGAGAAGGTATTTTGCCGGTGCGTATCGGCATAAAATTTATGCGCAGATGTGTTTATTGATTGAACCTGAGTGGTGCCTCCAGAGGAGAGGGATTCTCCAAGGAGACACCCTCTCTCCTTTTTTGCTTAATCTGGTATTAGATTACTTTTGCAGAAATTGATCAAGTGGGCCGCTGTCGAGTTGGGGAACCACTTGATTCCTGCATCAGAATATGCGCAAGTTAAACAGGGTGATGGCTGCGGAATTAAAATCTCAACAAAAGCTCCACTTCCTCAAATTTTTCTTGCTGCCTAAGGTCCTCTACCGGATGACTCATGCGAAATTGACGGTTTAAAGTATGAGAAAGCCTAACAGGGTGGTTCGGAAGGCAGTTTAGGCTTTCACGCATTGACCAGAGGATGTTCCCACTCCCATGTTCCACCATCCTACATCTGGTGGTGGTCTGGGATTAATAGAATTTGAAATTACGTTACCGAAAGCTTTGGGTCGAATTATAGCGAAATTGACAGAAATGGGCGGTGTGTGGATAAAAGCTGCGGCGGTCATTAAAGTTCCCAGGTACAGAAAATCTAGAAGACAGAATATTTTGGGAGTTTTTTGATGGGCCTGGGCTGGCCAATTCCAGTAAAAAGGCAGGTTGTTATAATTTGATCGACGATGGTACCACACTGATATATGTGTGCGCGACTTCGTTGAAGATGTTAAAGTCCGTAAGAACCTCTGCATAAATAAGGAAATAGCAAATAGTGGTAGACAGAGGCCTATGGCAGAACTTCAGTGCGACCTGGAGTGCCCTCAAATTGAATCCCTGGGCACATCATTGAAGATTATCTGGCTACTTCGGGGTTAAGAACAACACGTAATGATAAAGTGAATAACCTGCTGAATGTAGGTTTGGTAGAAAGAGGATGGGTGACGGTAGTTGAACCTGCATTTCTAAATAGTTGATAGTTGTAACTCGTGTTGTGAGGATGTGGTGTGTTTTTAATCATTTCAGTTTTAAATTTTTTTAGTTGTTCATTTTCAAGTTTTAATTTAAACACCCTTGATATTGCTTTAGTTTCTTATTAATTGTCTGTTTGTCGATATTTTATAATTATAATGGATTCAGATGGAAAAACATACGCTACGTAATATTTCAACGGGCTGGAATTTTAAGATAATTTTTTTTAGTTTCTTACTTTTTTTAACTTTTTAAACTTTACATATTTACTAGGCATACATGCTACACATATTTACTGTTACGTACGGTTTTTAGCCTTTACTTTTGCTTTTCAAGTTTTAATGTAGATTACTAGTTTTTTCCTTTTAATTTTGCGTAAGTAAATTTGCTAGTGTGAGGGAGTGCTTGTGAGTTTTTAGTTTTCTATGTTTTACAGAGTTGGAGATTTTTCAGTGATGCAGTGACGAGTGTAGGATTTCTTTCTATTTTTGTAACCATAAGGTTATCATAATTTTTTAGTTTTTAAGGTATTAAAAAAAGGTCACTTTTATTTTTTTGGTGTTTCATGTAAATATATATATATATTACTATAATATCATATTATATACTATATTATAATTATATGATTATATATATATATATATATATAATATATATATATATATATTATATATATAATAGTATATATAATATATATAATATATATTATATAATTATATTTATTTATATTTTTTATTGTTGGGATTTTAGTCTATGTTAAATTTTTATCCCGAATCCTCCTTTTGTTTTGGTCCGCTTTTGTCTATTCTTGATTTGTGTGTGTTTAAAGAGAAGTGGGTGTGTGTGTGTGTGAGAGAGAGTGAGAGAAGAGAGAGAGAGGGAGTGAGAGAGAGAGAGAAGAGAGCACAGAGCAGAGGGAGAGAGAGAGAGAGAGAGAGAGAGAGATGGCAGGTTTGCATGGGCGCGGGCTCTCTTTCTATTGACCTCACCAACATCCGTGGCTTAGACTCTAACTCTGCTCTGCATACTACTCACCTCTCTAACTCTAACCCTAACCTTTTGTCTTGTCCGAGACTCAGATAACCATCTTTCTTCTCTAGCTCTTTTAATGTATCCACTATAACTTATTTCATAATTGTCCGTCTGAAGGGTGGCGTGTGTGACTATGTAACACATTAATACTCCTCGTAACACGTTCTCGTGATCTCGAACATCCTCCTAACTTCGATGTTCTGCTGGCTCAAAATCTTTCTTCCTTCTACTTACAATAATCTTGTGCTTCTGTGACATATTGTTCTCCTAATCAGAAGAGATTTTCACTCCTTCTTTGAATACCTTACTACTTCGCACGAGACTGTTATATCTTCTCATCCAAATTACTGAGGTCCTCTATTTAGGGTATTTCATGTTACACAAACTGAATGGTTTGGGTGCTCTCATACCGATTTAGGTGGGGAGGAGGCCGAATCTTCAGCATTTCTCAACGATCTGATGCAACTAATTAAAAAACCTACACACCACATTCCGGAGCGTCCTAACCAATTCTTGAAAACACTTATGACCTATGTTCAACCACTAGTCCTTCTCTGCTAAAATACACCACCTGTCGCTCCTATTGGGTGAATCTGGAACCACGAACCTTGATATACTATAATTTGTGCGTGATGTTTTCTCTCACAGCTCCATTCTCGTGAGTGCTACCCTCGTCCCCATTATCTGGCAACCAATTTGATGGTGGTCCGATTGGGGCCCTTGCGTTGCTTGTCTAACGAGCTTAACTATTCTAATTGGATATTAGCTGCGGTGTGTGGCGTCTGTGACGGCGCTTCGGAGGGTGTGCTGCCCCGAGATAAGAGTAGAGGAGCTGATAAAGATTCGTTGATTTTTTTGGTATTGAGCAGGTTCATTCCTTCTTTCTCGACTTAATATCTTTCTTCGCTTAACATAATCACATGGGTTTTGATCCTGTGCTTTGTGTAGCGCTGGCATCGCGGAGAGGACAGCGCGTGAGTCGGGAGTAGAAAAAAATAATCTTCACTTTCTAATCAAATTCTCGCTTCCATCTTCATTCAGATTGACATAGAACACATCGATATGTTTGGGATGAGGCGGTGTTCCGAGCGCCCCACAGCAAGACTTGTCAACTCTCAAACTAAGAAGGTGGCGGCTGACCTATCACTTAGTGTTCTGCGCGAGCTGCACCTCAACACCTCTACTATTCATGGCCTTTAGCAAAAAACATATTCTAATCACTTTCTGTAAATTGCCATTTCCATCCTCTTATATACGAATCACTGATGGCTCCGGAGTCGCTAAACATCTCACAAACTGAAAAAAGGCCAATCTGCGTTTCGGTCCTCTTTTTCTATTTTGCCTTCAACGTCATGGCCGCGGTGGATGGGAGTGCTGGCAGTCCGGGTGGCGCTCCTGCGCTTGCTGTCTCTCTAGGGGGCTCGTCCCTATGTCTAATTGCACATGTGATTACATATTGAATAAGTCGTGGACAATGGAGACCTCTAGAGGAGTTATGGAAGCGTTAGCGATGGTCGGGGTTGGTCCCGGAGGTGGGGCAGTCCTGCGGCCGCGGAGTTTGGAGGAAGGGCCTTGCCCCCTTAACGTGCTAGACACACCCGCCCCTACGACTTCAACATTATTCTCTATGTCTACACTAAACAACTTATATCCTTCAAGTGATTGGAAGCACAGTCAACAGATCAAGTCTATTTGTCGGCGAGAAGAAAGGAGGAGGGGCCCGTGGCCCCAAAGCCTTGATCCTTCTAAACAATCGCCCTATACGCTCTCAACTTGGATTCTATCTAAAACAGCACTCTTGAAACCTTCTCAACGCTCTCACCTCATTAGAGGGCCATCTGGAATGGTCAGTTCGCGGCTTGCTTTTTCCGATCTGCACCTATCCGCGCTTTCGGCCAGTTCAAGGTCTACTGGCGAATAACCTTTCTCAATTTTAACCGATTATGTTTACACGCTTTAATATGTTTTACATGATTTCGCAATACTTTGACTATCCAAAGCATTTGACACGGGTATGGCACGTCACTGCTCTCCAAGCTCCCTCCCTTTGGGTTTCCTCCTTTCTTTGCTTACTATGTCTAGCTTTCTTTCAATGTCGGCTGTATATCGGCTGTGGGTTTGATGGAGCGACTCTTCTTTTTTTCTGTCAAATAGTGGTGTTCCTGCAGGGTTCTGTTTTATCTCCTATCTTATACTCTCCTACTCTTCATTAAAATGACTTCTCACCCTCGCACAATCTAACCTATCCACTCATATGCCGATGACTCGACCTTCATTCTTCACAACTCATTCAATTCTGCTTCCTCTTTACTTCTAGCATTGCCTCTCGTCTTTAATCTTTCCGATTCTATATTTACTTCGCTGATCGGATACGAATTTCCGTGATTGGGTAAGTCTCACCTTGTGAAATCTTATTCTTTAAAATCTCACTTCTACAAATCTCCCTCTCCTAAAACACCTTCATAACTTTCCTATGCTCTCGCTCGGTTCTCATCGTCTCTCCTGTTTGGACAATATGACGAACATCCTTGGCCTCAAATAATACAAAAAATGTCTTGGAAACTCACTCACAACGGTTTGTTGCTAGGTGCTGGCCTCAAAAAGAATCTGGGAGCTTTTGTTTAGACTGCGAGACTTTTTTCCTCCTTCTCAGTTACTCCAGCTCATACAGGGTCTCATCCTGCCCTTTTGTACTGGAAGTACTGTTCTCCATATCTTTGGGCGGCTCTGGTTTCAACCCGGGTTTATGGAACAGGGTCGAGTAAAAGCCAAAAGGCTTACTAAACTGTGTTCTGTACTTTTCACTTCACTTGACCCTTATCTCTGGGCGAGAATGTTGGTGCTTATTCTCTCTTTTTCTATAGCGATATCATGTATTCGGCTGCGTGTTACGAAAAAGGGGACAAAATTCTCTTTTCGGTCGGCTCCCGCTTAACCACCTACCTTTTTACGTCACCCTCGTACTATCAAGGGTGCGTGTCTTGCTCCACAGTTTTGTGTCAGATATTCGGTAACTCCAGGCTAGTTTCGCCTGCGGTGCTTCCTTCTTTTCCTGCAACCTCTTTCCTGTGGAACTCTCTTCCATCTCTGTGTTTCCCTGCTGAATTTAATCTCCCCTCACTTTAAACGCTGCGTCTGTAGCTCACATACTGCGTAATTGCGCTCAGCGATTGCAATTTTGGTGTGTAAACACCCAGCCCCCCTCCACCCCTCCTCAATAGGGCTCTGGCCCATGAGTGGGTGAAACTGTAAAAAAAAACAAAAAAATGACGCAGGAGTTCGTAGACCGAATGTTGTGGCTTGAAAGGCGAGTTGAGGTTAGTTATACCCAGTTATACGACTATTTTCACAGATGCCAATGCGTGTCCGATGGATATGGGTTATAACAGGAAAACCCAAAATTACAATAATGAGATTATTTGTGATTGGGTTAAAGTTTGTTCAGTCTATGAATCAGTCGAGTGTTTCGTAATGTGTTGAATTGGCGAAGTGACCTGGTGAGTAAATCGCACCCTTTTATTTAAAGAACGAGTAGTGTATAAGATCAAAGTAATAGAGGCTGTTACCCTGGAGGGCAGCGTGAGGATGGTAAGGTCCCATAAGCAGGCGGCAGGGCACTGGGGATAGGTGCCTCCGTGCAGGAGGGCTGAGTACTCCCACGTACTTCAGCCCAGTATAAATATTAATGAATATTTCCCTCTGTATGAACACATTTGATGTTTACAGAGTGGTGGAGATATTTTAGTGATGCATAGATGCATCGGGTGAGGATTTTTTTGTTTTGGGGGGGGTGATCGGTCACCTAGAAGTGGGGAAGATCGAAGGTTTAATCCCCCTTCAGGGGTACCGAGGAACCATTAAGGCTGATGCAGATATTTTCTGTCCTGTATGAGCGGGGCGTGTATGGTGTTCGCTCCATTCTAAAAATTAGGTCCTTAGCTCAAAGAAGAATTAACCTTCTTTACTTCGAATTTCAGATTTAATGATGAATTCTAAGTGTGATATTTCAGAGTGAAGTTATGAAAAACTAATTCTAACAAATATTATATTAAAATTCTACAATGATACATAAATTTCTTTAAAAAATTAATAAAAATAGTACGTACTCCCAATTTCTTTGGGAATAATTAATTATTAAATAAAAAAAAACTTCTCTTAAAGAATAACAACATCCTTGCCCACTATTCATCCAACTCGCACTTCCTCACACTAAAAAACTGAAAAAATGGTGAAAATAAAGAGAAAATTAATTATGGACAAACAGAGAAATCAAAGAAATCTGTCGAATATTTTCATTTATAAACCTTTTCAAAATTCTTCTTTAAACAAACTTTGCAAAAAACAATTTATTTATGAGTAATATTAATGATATTTAATATAATCTACATATATAGTAATTAAATATTAACTAACTATGATATTAACTCTATAAATAATAAATATTTGGAAACTAGAATTAAAGAAGTCTTTAGCAATCATTCTTCAACTACTTTCTCTATGACAGTTTGTTTTTATCATTTCGGTAAGAAATGCTTAGACAGTTTTTAGACGAATTTCCTGTAAAATTGAGCACGACTGCTTACGAGGATTACTTTTTTCTACAAACAGTTGGAATTAGCTGTTGCGATAAAAGGAAGTCCCAGGCGAAATTTTGGAGAATAAGACAAATAAAAGGGAGACTGAAGCAAAGAGTAAGTTTGTATTGAACCAATAATTTCCAACTATTTTGTGATGGAGTTTAATTAAAACATTATGATTTTAATAGCTAATTTTATTGAATTGAACATATTATTAATATTAAACCGGACACTACTACTATTGTGACAAAAAATTATAATTAATATGATTTTCTGTAAAAACGAATATATCTGAGGAAAAAATAACTTGAATACTACCTGACAAATAAAATTGGGGCGATAAATGCATGATGGTGGTCTGGAAAGTCCGATGGTACTGCACGGGAAACGCCTGTCGCCGTGGTATTCATTGTTAAAAAAAAATAAAAAATGGAATTAAAACTAATTTCCTGACTGCATCCTGCCGCCATTATTTTAACACAGAAAATAGCAACCATCCAGAATTGCAGGAAATTCCTCACGTCTTCCGAGTGAGTTTAATTTCTTCAATATTTTGTCAGTTAAATTTGACAAAATGAAAAAAAAATCTCGAGCATTTCTACCGTTTGTAAGCACTAATGACAAAAACAAAAACGCCTTTAATTGTAAGTTGCGAGAAAGCTAAATTATTGACATATAAAGTAAAAATCTAATCCCAAGAGATTATGAAAACGATGTTAAGAATTTAACTATATTTATAATTAATAAAAAAAGTAGAAAATTGTTTTAAGAAATAAAAAAAATAATCATATTTAACGTTAAACAGTTAGAGGAAAATAAATAGATACGTTTAATAAAATAAATAAAATAATGTTCTTAATTATTCGTGAATTGGCAACTTATTTTTAACAAACTACTTTTGTTTTGAGATATGGAGGAAAAATTGAAAATATAATCAAAACTCAAGTTACTTAAATATGCGGGATTTAATTAATTCAATAGGTAAAAAATACTCTTTGAAAGAATTTGCGGAGTTCAATGAAGGAGCGCATGTTAAGATAGAAGAAGAAAAAACGCTTAAAAGGATTGGTGAGATACTAAGCAAGAAACACAGATCAGAATATGGCAGTTAAAAATAAATCAAGCTAGGATCAATATTAGTATAAACCTAATTACATATTATTTTATATAAATACCGAATACTATAAATACTAATATCTTGGCGATACCTCAAATATACAAAAAATTAAAAGAATTTTCATAGGTTTCTAAAAATATTAGTTTTATGTTTCAATTAATCAATACTGAAAAAGTTTAATTACACAGAGAAATTCTTTACTTATCCTGCATAACTTATTGTAATGATGGCGGCCGGCTTTGGCCCTTTAGCCTCTGTCCGATAAAGCAGGAGCTAGTGTTCATATAATAATAAAAATTAATAAAGAACAAATCGATATGTTGAAGAAAGTTGAGAGTTTGTGTTTTAAGAATGCATATAAACTCATCATACTACTACACTACTAACTACTACCACCATCACTTATCTAACTCCATATCACTCTACTCATATATCTCATACCTATTAATTATATAATACTCAAATAATCTATGAGTGGGATATAAATTAAAGTTATTATATATATATATATATTATTATTATATAGATTTTTTATTATTATCTAATTATATATTATATATTAAATAATATATAAATAATATATTATTATATATATATATATATTTATTATAATATATTAAATATATTATTTATATATATATATATATACTTTACTTATATATATATTATTAATATTTATAATAATAAAATCAATAATAACTATATAATACTAATTTATAATAATAATAAAACTATACCCCTCATATACCTACTAATATTATTATATATTATATTATTTATATTTATAGTATATTATATATAAATAACTATATCACTATAATATAATATTTAAGGGAGTTGTAGTATAGGGTGGTAGTATAGTAGTAGGTATATAAATAAGTAGGTAATCGTTAGATATAATATATAATCATATATATAATCAGTATATTAGGATTAACTGGTGGATATTTCGATAAAAGACGCCTCTCCTGTTCTTGTTTTCTATTCCCATGTTCCCATCAAGCAGTTATGCTACACATATAGTTGCTAGAGAATATGGACAAATCCTCTTGGAAATTACCAAAACTCGTAGTAAGTAAATTAGGAACTGTTGACACAAATCTTGACTCTTGGAAGAAGAAAACGCGAGAATCCTAAGAAGGACCCACACCACAGAAGAATAAAACCAGAGAATCTTGGCTGCTAGAGATTTGGAATAAACTCTACAATCTATTAATAATGATAATAATTATGCTAATAGAAGTTTTATGATTAATAGTTGTAGTGTTATTAATTAGTGCAATATCAAATCGTTATTGATAATATGTTGGTGTTAGTGATGACTGTTTGTTATTAATTTAATTCTGTGTTAAGTTAATGGTTTTGATAATAGTGTCTGATTGGTAATATTCGTGGTGATTGGCGTCGGAGAATTATTGTATGTATAAGTAACAGGAAAAAGGGGACAAGAGGTTTTGGGTGGAAAAAAAATCCCCGGCAACGTTTTGTATTTCCGTAAAGTCCCGCGGTCGGCATACAGGAATGGAAAAGTATGATATAGTATAACGGTATGTCATAGCCTCGCTATCTATGCACATTATGTATGTAATGTACTGCCTATGTCACCAGCCTATGTATGTAGTATGCTAATGTATGGTATGTTGTAATGTATGTATGTATGTATCGTAATGTATGTATATCTCCACCAAGACCATGCGTGCGCGGTATGGCGCGGCGTGAGGCGTGAGGCATGTACATACTCAAAGACCCTGGCCGAGCACCGCGGCATCCTCGATGCCGAAGCCGACCCGGGGTCCCCGCACCCGCGGAGCGTCTCGGTGCGACCGCCCCACCCACCGCACCCGGCGACCACCGCCATGGCATGCGGCCTAGCCGAGGGCCGAGCACCACCCGCACCGACTCTTCTTGCAGTGCAGAACAATCCCTGAACACGCAACCGCCACACAGAACCGCACCCGGCGAGAGCCCGAGCCAGCAGCGGCAGCAAACCACCCGCACCACGATCTGCGCACGACACGGCGCGCACCGCGCCGGCCGCCGCCACCCGCGACCACCTATCTCTAAGTATATATACTATAGTAGTACTCGGCCACTATACCTATTACCTATGAGTATAGGTATAGGGGTCGCGTATATAGTAGTAGTAAGGTACTATATAGGTACTGAGCTATAGTATATATGTAATATGAGACAGGTAAGTAGCGCTCCTAAGTCGTGATGAGTACCCCCGGCGCACGCATTGGCCAGATACTGCGAGTCTTAGCAGTGCATCCCATGGCACTCCCAGTCCCTAATTGTTCTTCCCTTTTCTGGCTCACCATACCCCACTATTCCTTCCTAGCGATCCGGATTAACCGCCTCCCATGATCACAGCGACGGCGACACACACATAAAAAACCAATTTCAGACTCAACACTTACCTCTTTAATAAGGATAATAACAAAATGGTGTAAAATAGCAGCCACCCGATTAGCCTTCGAGAAGCCTATAGGGGTAGCTTCAAAAAATAACCCTACTATCATCAGCATTAATGCCATTGACAGCCTCCGGTGATTGGAGTTGATGCCTTCACGGAATTGCCGGCCTTTTTGATGTACGGTCGCCTTTCTTCCTAAATTTCTGCAACCTTCTCGGTTTTAAATCTAATTTTTCATTCTTTAAACATCAACTCCTCTCCTCTAAGACCCACATTGTTAATTCCTAACCGAAATTTGGATTTTTAAGCCCTTTCGACCTTCAAAGCTCTACTCTGTTGACTCCTACTATTTTCTTCCTTCAATTTTCAGACAAAAGGCAGTGTGCCCAAATGTGTGCAATCGTTTGTTCCCGTGGCTTTAATTTGAAGTTTTCGAATATGCATCATATAGGCGTCGAAGTATGAAGCCTGTCATAAGTAATGAGAACGAACATTCTCCATCTCCCATTCACATTTTCTGAATCATCATTCTGGTATTATTTAAATCAGTTACTCAGACACGGCCACTGCTTTCATCTACTTCTCAAAAAAGATAAAAAGTTGATGAATTACTAGGCTATTTCTATCCAGAATCTCACCTTGAGAACAAGTTAGTGCAAGTACTACCTCGTATGCTCCGATCGCCTTTGAGATGAACGCCACCACTCCTCCTACCCACTTTGTCGGTAAGGTCTCTCCACAGTCTCTTACTCTTGGTCTGTTGAAATTCTCTCTATGGGTCCTCCAATCACGTGTCTCCGGTGCTCTGTGTTCTGTTCTATTATGCTCTTCTAGGTCGTCCCGGCAGGAAAAGACCGGCCGACTCCCGGAGCACAGGAAAACGTGTTTTGGCGACTGGTCGGTTCGGTGCTAACGGGCGACTTACCGTCGTATACTTCTATGATTTCCCATCGGAATGACTACAGTTTCGGTGCAAGGGTCTCCTTGGAGTGTGCCAAAGCGCGAGTTAACTTCCTCCTCTGGCCATGGCATGCGCTGCCCCCCATGATACTTCTCACCACTTCCAACTAAGACCTAACTAACCTTGTTTAAACTCTCTTGTATACTCGTGCTATTAGCCAAGGAGGAGCTCTGCCCTTGAGCGGATCTACCTCCGGTCCAACTTCCAAATTCCAGAGCAACCATTGCACTTATAATTTCATTCCACAAAATCGTCCACAAAATACTAATTATCCTATGATAACCAAAAAAATTCTTTCATCGTAAGAAAATAGCAATAATTTACTGGTCCTCTTCCCTCCATGAATGATCGACATTTCAAATATTGTTAAACCCTCTTAAAACTTTCCGCTTCTTCCTCTCTAACCCTTTCTTTAGTCATTTTCCGTCGTGCGATCCAACTGCGGTTTAAAACTTCCACTAAAGCTAACACTCTTTTGGCCCATACAACTTATTCACTTCTAAAATCTTCAGCTAAGCTTGAATTTTCCTCTCTTGACTATTCCTCCTTATCCAACCCTTCAACTTATTTCCCCTTGACAATGTAGTTGCTTCAAAAGATGTTATTTCTGGCTTTTTGAGAGCAGCTGACACTAACAAAAGCTTACGGTCTCCTGACTGGATACTTGGCCTCCCTGCTCTCAACAACTTCTCGTGCCCTTTCAAGCTTGCAACCCTTCTGCCTTGTTAAACATTATTCCCCCCTTCTCGTCTTTCCTACTTTGGCTTTTGTTGCCTGCGACGAAGGTGCTCCTGTGAAAAGAAGGGGGAACCAATCTCGAACCCTGCCAATAGGCGCGCAAATCTCTCTAGACTTCTGTTTTGTCTATAGCGGTTTTTGGCGAGAATCTACGCCTATGGGCAGGAAGGTGTTAAAAACCAATCTCAATTCTGGGAAGGTGCGCTTTTTATCCTTGCCGAATAATTTCCCTCTCTTGGTCCTCTACGTCGGCATTTTTGTGAATGCGCCATCGGGTATGCGCTTTAAATTCTATAATAGTGGTGTTCGCCTCATGGGTTGGTCTGGTTGTTTATTCCAACTCTTTCTACGACTTTCCACCTAACAAGATCTCTTACTTTATCTTGCTCCTCACACAGCAGCTGAGGTCCATTGTCCGAAGCACTCTCAACCCCTTCATCTCCCACCGCGGGTCCATCTTTCGATAGGAAGACAGTACCCTTATATTACACAACATTAGCTCACGCTAGAAAGGGCCACCCTTGGATCAACTAGAATCTGATTTTCTCGATTTCTTTGAGGAACATTGAGACCAAGGCTTGTATTCAATTACATCAAACATCAGCTATCCTCCCAACTTTCTCCCACCGCGACTAATCTTTCAAAAAAAAAATTCTTATACGGGCTATAACATCTTGCAACCATAATCAAACCTTCGTTGTTCCTCAATTCTTCTTGGTGTTTTATTTTCTCTCGTGACCTTAATTGAAGGATCATATTACTTCCCTTTTTAAACAAGCTTCTAAGCGTTGGGTGTTCTGAGGCACATTCATGATTTCTTCATCCTCCACCTCAGTCTCTTCGATATTTACAGCGGCGGCGGGCTCGTTGCTCCCTGCTATAGAGTTATCCCACTCATCTGAGTGATTACAACCTCCCACTCGTCCTCTTTACAAATTGGTTGAGTCTAGGTTTTTCTGTCTTATCAAGTGAATTGTCTCAACTCACGTCTCTTTTTTTCATCGTTCATTATAATCGGACCCTCCTCCCTTTCCTGACGTCTTCAATCCATACCCTCTCTCACTTGAGAAGGGTCTCTTTGCCGACACACCTCCGCACCTTTATCCTACACAGTCTCAATACTTTTCTCTGCTATCTCTGCCCCTCCGTCTCTTAACAGCCTATGTTTCAATCTTACATTGACTGGTAAGTCTGGAACATACTCCAAATATTTCCAACAACTTCTATTAAAAAATCTTTTTGTGTACCTTTTGGAATTACAATAACTATATTTGTAAATCACAAGAAAAGCTACAATTGTTGTAACTGTACAAATTCCAGCGACTATTTTTCTTTTACTATGAGGCAACAGATCACGGGGCCGGTTGGAAGTGAAGAAATCATCATAAATAGTGAGTATACATATATATAATATAATATATATATAATAAATATAAATAAATATTATATATATTAATATATTAATAATATTATATATATATAATATAATATAAATTAATAATATTATAATAATAATATTTTACTAATTAATATATATAAATATTTATATATAATTCAATCAAAAATGATGTATTGAATTTACGTGTTAAAATATAATCAAATATTACATATTATTAAAATAAAAATAATAACTACTTTAATATAATGTAATATAAAAGTTGGTAGGGGTTATATATATATATTTATTATTATTATATTATTATATTATATTATATATTATATATATATATTATATTATTATTTATTTTATTTCCCCCTTCTATTCTATATCTACACCAATCCATATACTCACTCACTATATACTACTACCTCAGTACCTATACAAATATATATAGTAAATAATAATAAAATTATAATGCAATATATCGTGTACATATATATATAAAATCAAACTTTCTTCACATTTAATATATATATAAATAATAATATTATATAATATATAATATATAATAATTATTAATCATATATATATTTTATATATTATGTATATATAATATTATATATATATATATATATATATATTATTAATATAATATATATAATATAATATAATATATATATTATATAAATATATATAGTATATATTATATATTATATATATATTAATATTATATATATTTATATATTTATTATATTATTTTATATATGTCTCTAATATATATTATATATATATCGCATGCTTTTATTAATATTCGCATTGACTTTCGAATTCACAATTCAAAAACTATTAAAACAATAAAAATTATTATGCACTTTGCACTCGGAACCTCGGAAATGCGAATATAAAACGGTTCGCTGGAACTTGTTAGAAAATTTTAACAAAACTTTGTGAGAAACTTATTAGAATTAGTTGACTAGTGCCGTGTCTCAAGGTAGTTACAGTAATTTGAGTAACAATCGAAAATCTGCAATGTTTTAATTCTGACCAGACTCGTCACTGTGAGCTATATCGCTCCGACATCAAACTGTAGAATTACCCCAAAGTAATCCAGAGAATCACAGTGTGGTTTGAGAAATTACTTTCGGATATTGTTTTCCCATATCACGAAAGGATCAATGATCCCAAACTTCCAGAGTGGTTAAGATGAATGATTACTCTTGAAACTATTTAAAATACAAATATTAATGGGACAATGAAACAAAAAATAATTAAAAGCTGATATAGTAAATTTACAGAAATTATGTAAGGATGATCTTCTGCTTCGTCGGTGAAATTCTTGGTTTTGTACGGCTAGCAAAGTATCGGTCTCTTTCAACACACTACTCAAAGAAAATACTACCGAGATATTATTTGAAAGAAAAAGTTTCAGAATTAATAACTCATCCAATAATCATCCAAGTTAGCGTTCTCTCCCACCAACGAATGGTCAGCTACTCAATCAAGAGTTTCTTTGTTTTCTCTGAGTATCATGCGTTGTAACTATTCTTACTCAGAAGTCAATATTGATGTCGTGCTCTATGCAACCTTCTGGTATATGTCACACAGGCTGAACATCCTAATCAGCTGACGTATTTTAATGAAATGTTCTGTCAATGGACCTAAATCACAGATGATGTCCCTGTTTGGGCGCTGAGAGAATAAGCTGGTGCAAATATAAAAAGAGAAGTTATGTTATTACAATCACCTTATAGAACACAAAACATACGAGTCAGTCAAACAACATATAGAATGTCGTGAGAACATATTATCAAACAAAGAGTCAACGAAATTCTACTCAAAACATAGTTACATTAGCAGGAGCACACTAATCATTACCAAAGACTCAGTAAAAGAACTAAATAAATTAACAGGCCAGCATTAAGTTGCCGCGCTAACTTTCAGTATACATTGACGTTTAATCCTGAAATTTAGGTTATTTTAAGATTAAATTGAATCTGTCAGTACAAACTCTCTGATGATAAAATGTCTTCCCCATCTCATGAAATTCTATTTCTAATTTCTCCTCAATTCTACCATCATGTACTCCCAATCATCTTAAGATATCCAACTCCTATAGATCACACTCCCAGGAAAAAGTTGGACTCTCAGTGTCTTCTACTCGTAATAAACCTTACAAATGGCGCTTATATCCAAAGGGTTTTGCCAGACCCACAAGGAATAAAACTATTGAGACGAGGGATAATGAGCACTTTCTCCCTCTAATTATGATTGGTTACATTTGTTATTGTACAATTAATGATGGACAATGAACATCATAAATGGAAAACTATTGTTTTTTACCTTTCACTCGTAATTTTGAAAAAACCTCGGAATAGGAATATCAGCGGGTTTACTAAACTTAAGTGATCCTACATAGTTATCTTCCTTGCTATAAACCAAATTTTTGATCGTTTCGATTTTTTTTCCTAATCCTTAATCGCTCTGATGAATCTGTAGCCAATACACCTACTGAAGGGGATATATATATAATATATTATTTATTATTATATATATTATATATATATATATGTTTATATATACTATATATTATTATTATTATATAATTTACATTATATATACATATATATATTATATATATATATATTATATATTATATATATATTTATTATATATATATATCTATATTAATTATTTATATATATTATATTTTTATATCTCCCTCACTCTCATACCTCTATCTATAACTATATACCTATATACCAGGAATCAAAAGTATCGTAAGACGAATAGTGAAGCGTGATGATTAAAATAATATGGTGAATAAAAGATGAAATCGGTTTATTATATTTTAATTTGCGGAGTGACAGGGATGTGTTTTGGTGTCACACCTTGGTTTATTAACAAACTTTGAGACTATAAAATGATGTGGGTTATGGAAAGAATTAGAAAATGGGGGTGGCAGAAATGGGTGTTTAGTACTGATGAGAATGGTGGTTAGTGGAGGTGTCCTACCTATTATATTGCGGAATGATTTGGTTTTGTGTAGTGAATGAAGAGAGTTGAGAGGATTGGTAGAGAGATTTGGCAGCGAGTGTAAAAGGGGTTTCGGGGAAGTAACGTAGATAGAGAAAGGTTATGGTTTGTGAGTGAGGACACGTCTTGGTGGGTGAAATATGTTTAGATGCGGTACGTCAGCTGGCAATGTCTGAGTATTAAATATTTAGGATTATATGTTGGATGAAAAGGGAACGGATATGCAGAGTGTAGTAGAATGAGTTGTGAATGGCAGGGAGGATGGTGGTGCAATTATTGTTGGGTGGATGTACAGTGAACTAAGTCTGACGTGCACTGGGTTTTACATGAAGTGTGATTTCCCTGTTTTAACATGTATATAGTGATAACTATGGTCTGGGAGACCGAAGAAAAAGTGGATTGGTCAGTAAAGGAAGGAGAGGAATGCAGGTTTGGCAGAGGCGAGAATAAAGGTCAATATCTAGGAGTGAATGGCGGGGTTTTGTGAGGGGTTTTGGTGTGGCTCACCTGGGCCAGGGATGAACCCTACACTTGAGATAGCCATAGTGAGGTCCGTCGCGGCCTACCGATGAAGCATTCATAGAGACGTGGATTTTCTGAACTGCGCCAAAGTTCTCACAAATAAGGTATAATAAGAGGGGGCGAGGTAAGGAATAAGGCCTTTCTTTTCGACTTTTGTATGTTCTCTAACTTCATCAGCAACTTCAACCAGTTACTTGGGAAAAAATAGGAAGATGAATATATATTATATAATATTATAATATATTATATAATATAATATATATATATATATATCTTATATATTATATCATATATATTTATAATAAATATAATAAAATATTATATATAACGATAATAATATATATATAAAATTTTTTTTCTAGGGTGTCTCACTAAAGTTATGTTTAAATGCGGTGTATAACCGGAATACCGGGGATCGTTTACACGTATGCACATGTGTAAGAGAATATAATCCGACTTTTTACATCTTCCATCTAAGGAGCGCGAGATACTGTATACCGGGGGTTGCTGTTGCTCACCCGCGCAATGAAAAGCCACGCCACCAAACATGAAGAATGTCGGAACCGATGGCCATAATACCCTTTACTCGGCTTCCTGTGAAATGTACCATAAAAAATGAGGAGGCCTCTCCTCTCCGACATTTATCTTGATCACGGTTGGTTCGTTTTCCACGAATTTGCACAATAAACAATCTAGACACTCCTCCAGTAGAACAAAATCAAGTGACTACCAAAAGCACGAAACGTGTCAAATATGAAATATATAAGGATATAAATACAAATCCAGGTATCCTCCACATAGTCAAATGAATAAATGTCCACAAACTAATTGGAATTAAATAAAAAATGAACCTAATGCATAGCTCTTTTAGATTTCATTGATTTATGTACGCTTTCTTAATAAATAACGGCCATGTGAACGTGTGAGCGACCAACTAGGTGAACAACGTATCATATGCGAGGTTATGTCATAACTACAAATTATGCGTATAGAAGTGGAGTGAAACGGTATAAATTCAGAGTGTTTGTTTAGTCAGAACGCTACATGTGGTGGGAACATGGCCACGTTGACCAGTATACAACAGGAGATGTTGGAGGTGCTACATTAAAGCAAAACAGGTCTCGCAGAATGCTAGAGAATTTGGATAACGTTAATCACAATCGACGACCGCCGAGACACATAGGCATTACCCAATAGAGTTCAGACGGTTTACCAAGGACAAAGGGTCGATGATTCAAACCCCTGCATCACATCACGGGAGGGAGGGTCGTAGTCGTAAAAAAACAAATCCCATAGTTCGTCCGGGGGGATCCTCCCCTCCCCTCGGACCCTCATTGGACACCCCGGAGAGATTCTGCTAATAAACCACAAAAATCATGAAAGCAACAACGATCTTCAATAATAAGACGCAGGAACCTGTTTATGGGCTCTTGGGAATATCGAAGAAAACCCATACGACGGATTTGTGTTGTTATTATAACACATGTATCATATAAAGGCCACACATTAGTACGCATAGTTTGCCATCGTGGAGACCAAACAATGGTCGGCTGGGATTCCTGGCTGATCATTGAATTGACCTTCATAATAGGATTACGCAGGACATATTGGCAAAATATCGTTATAGCGACTAATGAACTGGACTTATACCAATAAGGTAATGTAAACAGGCTGGACCTTCAGAATTGGGGCCTACACCCCCCATATACACTTCACTAGCATCACGGCTTAGGATTCATACTCAGTCAGGGTTTGGTGTGGTATAGCTCAATAGTAGGTCGATTATCGGGGCATATACTTCTTCGACGGAAATTATGACAGGACAGACGTATACAGTCCATCTTCGCAGACGTCCTTTTGTTGACTCCTGAGTGATTATATCTCTTTAAGGACACGAAACGAAGATAATAATTATTCAACATGATGGTGCCAGCTCACATTAAGCTATTGTGGAGACCTATCTCGACAGAAAATTTCCGGGAAAATGGCTTTCGGAAGATCTTGGTCCTTTCCGATGCTTGCGCGTTCACCAAAACGACATAACACACCACTGACATACAACTATATCTGATGGGGTATACTCTAGAACAACCGTGTAGCGATAGGTTATTATTGACCAGTACTTCGCCCGATGATCTTACGCACGTCATATAATTCAACGTTATGTGGGGAATCAATCCGGCATCATAAAACTTGTGTCACTTGTGAGCATGCAACTGGAACACTGGCAGAACAAGAGGGCTGAGGCCCCTATATTAACGCCTGAGGATGGAAGACGTCTTCGAGATCACCAACATATTGATAAATAACTGTTAGTTACATTATGTTGAACGAACCTGACGTTCTTATCCTTTTGAGACAATGCTGTGGATAAATTTCATATGGTGTAGAATTGTTACTGATTACTATAAAACGTTATTAACATTACTTTTATTGATATTAATAGAATTAAGGAGTTGGATCGTGTATACAAACCTTTTACATTCACGGTTTAAAGAACTATTTTGTTGGTATCATTGACGCGTTTATAATCCTGTACATTTAACTTCTCAGTTACTCGCTATACAAGGGTTCTCATCCGCCTCTGTATGGGTTGTTCTATATCATGGAGGGCTCTGGTTTCATCCGTTTCTTTTAATACAGGAGCTCGTAGTCAATAGCCAAAGGCTTTTAATAAACTGTTATCTGATCATACTATTTCACTACCTCACGTGCCCTCTATCTCTGCTGTGGTAGATTTCGGTGCTTTATTCTTTTCTCTATAGGTTCGTTAGCGGCAGGTGTTCGATGGGAAATTACCCACTTCGCTTAAAACACAGCACCTTTACATCGCCACTCGTAACACAAGGGGTGTTGTGTCTGCCCCGCACGAGTTTTTGTGTAGATATTGGTAACTCAGGCTAGTTCGCTGCGGTGCTTCCTTTTTCTGCCACCTCTGTGCAGTGAAATGTCTTCAGTCTTCGAAGTTATCGGCACAATATATAAGCCATTCAAACCCTTCAAAAAAAAAAAAAAATTGAGGATAATTTTCAGACGAAAAAAGTTTTGTGTCGAAAGGATGCAGTTGGCGTGTAAAAACCCCTCCCTGATAGGCTCTGCCCGTGAGTGGTGGTGAAACAACTATAGAAAAAAAAAAATGATATGTCTATGCAGCGTCCTAGATGTTTATGGGTCATTGGGTGCAAACGAAATCCGTATAAAAAGAAAATTTCGAGAGGAAGAGCCACTTCATTTTTTATGTGCATTTCACAGAAGCCATAAAAATATATCATCCCATTCGACATTTTCATGTTTGGTGCGCGGGTTTTCGTATGCGTGCGTGTGCGCAGACACCAACGTAACATATCCCATCCTCCTTATATTAAATTTTTTATATTATTACACATTTGCATACGTCTGCCTCTCATGGCGAAATCAGCCTAACTTTACATAATTGTGAGACACATGTATAATTTTATTTAAACTAATTAATATATATTATATATATATTTATATATATCTATATTATATTATAAATATTATATATATATTTAATATTATATTTATATATATATTATATTAATATATTATATATACAAATATATATAAATCATATAAATATATAGATGTATAATGAGTGTCTATTATTATATATTATATTATTATATAAGGAAAATTCATCTTTATTTGATTTATATTATATATATATAATTATATTATATATATATTATATTATAATAATATATAAAAAAGTTGATACTTCAACTTCATTTGGAGTCATTTTTTTTTTTTATTTCAGAGAATCCGCCAGATTGTGGTACTGTTCGCGTCCGATCAAAAAGGCCCGCACCATTTTATTGTCGAGAAAGCGCGGTAATTTATTCTCCGTGCTACCGCACGTTCACCACAGACACTTTATTTTTTATTCCGAACGCAACGCACTGCACCAAGTGCTGACATTCGATGCGCACCGACAACGACAGCACCAAAAATGAGACGCACCACGCACAACCGCCACGCACCTGGTGCGCTCTGGCATATCTCTAAAGAGTAGGAATAGTAAATGATATGATAGTGAGTGGGATTTAAGTATGTATGATATACGAGTATGTTATGTATGTATATATGATATGTATGTAATGTATGTATGTATGTTGTGATAATGTATGTATGTATGTTATGTATGGTGTATTGATCTCGCCTCATAACCACAACAAGACCCAACTCAGCCACAGGGTGAAAGAACGCAAGCGGGCCAAGATTACAAAGCGGAAGAATCCGA